>WHVE01001439.1:0-12180 GCA_015178995.1 Trichophaea hybrida
AGAAGAACTTGTCCAAGGGATTCATCCGATCGTCTTCCTCGCCCTGCGGGACCGCGGTACTTTTCGCTCCGAAACCAGGAAGAGGTCTGAGACTCTGCGTCGACTATCGGGGGTTAAATAAGGGAACATAAAAAACCGGTACCCCCTTCCATTGATTCAAGAAACCTTGTTAAGACTCTCAAAGGCTCGCTACTATACCAAATTAGACGTCCGCGATGCGTATAATATGATTAGAATCGCAGAAGGGACGAATGGAAAACAGCTTTCAGAACCCGCTATGGACTTTTCGAATCACTGGTTATGCCCTTCGGACTTACCAACGCACCAGCATCATTCCAAGAATTCCTCAACGACATATTACGACCTTTCTTGGACATTTTGTACATGGCGTTCTTGGACGACATCCTTATTTACAGCGATAACCTGAGGGAACACAAGAAATACGTCAGAGCAGTCATGACCGCACATAAGGAAGCTGGTCTCTACCTAAATGCAGGGAAATGCGAGTTCCATAAGGAGGAAGTCAAATACCTAGGGTTAATTGTCGGAGTGAACGGAATCAGAATGGATCCGCAGACAGTGCAAGCCGTTGAAAATTGGGAAGCACCGGAGAAACTTAAAGAAGTCCAAGCCTTTTTGGGCTTTGCTAACTTCTATCGACGATTCATACGGAACTACAGCAGGGTGGTACAACCGCTAACAAAACTTACGAAAAAGTTATTACCTTTTCACTGAGGACCCGATCAAAAATGAGCATTCGCCGAACTTAAGAAAGCTTTTACAATGGCACCAGTGCTAGCCCATTTCGAATATGAAAAAGGGATAGTCCTCGAAACCGACGCCTCAAGTTACGTATCCGCAGGAGTCCTCTCT
This sequence comes from Trichophaea hybrida, assembly GCA_015178995.1. Classification (NCBI taxonomy): domain Eukaryota; kingdom Fungi; phylum Ascomycota; class Pezizomycetes; order Pezizales; family Pyronemataceae; genus Trichophaea; species Trichophaea hybrida. The sequence continues at coordinate 874 of WHVE01001439.1, forward strand.
CAATACGACGACCAAGGTGTGCTACACCCGGTGGCCTTCATCTCCAAAAAACACTCGCCCGCCGAAGAAAATTATGAAATCTATGATCAAGAATTAGGCGCGATAGTCAAAAGCCTGGAATAATGGAGACCCGAATACGAAGGTTCAGCACATCCGATTATGATTCTTACCGAGCACAAGAACCTGAAGTACTTCATGACATCGAAACTGTTAAATCGAAGGCAGACCAGATGGTCCAAATTTCTGTCGAGGTTTAAATTCAAGATAGTTTACCGGCCAGGAAAGCAAGCTCAAAAACCCGATGCACTTACAAAAATGCCAGGAGACATTCCTCCGAAGGGGGGGGCAGAAAAAACCCAACAAATGATACTAAAAACGGAAAATCTCGACGAGAAAGTACGCAAAGGGCTAGTTGTAGCCTTCGCAGAAACAGTCAACTTTGAAAACGACTCCATACGCTCCGAAGAGCTATGGAATTGGATAAAAAACGTATGTCAGCATTGCCCGTACAACAGCAGCGAAGGGCTGTGTACGCATAAGGAACAGCTGTTGGAAATCTCTGAAATACAAATCCAACCAACAGACGAGGACTAGCTCAAGTGGATTCAAGAATGCCATGACTCTCCGGTTGCGGGACACCCAGGACGTGCAAAAACCTACGACCTGCTAAGCCGAAGCCAATCCTGGAACCAGATGAGGAAGGACGTGGACTGCTACGTACGAAACTGCCACACCTGCCAGCGAAGCAAGGCAACCCACGGAAAGACTCATGGCTTGTTACGACCGGTAGAAATAGCGGAGCAACCATGGAAGGACTTGAGCATGGATTTCGTAGTCGGACTACCAGAAAGCGAAGGGTTCAACGCAGTATGGGTGGTGGTCGATCGCCTAACGAAGATGCGACACTTGGTACCCTGCACTGATAAAGTAGATGGAAAGAAGCTAGGGGAAATGTACATCAAGGAAGTGTTCAGACTGCACAGACTGCCCAAAACAATAGTCGCGGATCGAGCACCGCAATTTGCATCGGTGTTCTGGAAACCTGTCTGCGAGAGATTGGGAATCGAACGAAGGTTGTGAACCGCGTTTCACCCTCAAACCGACGTCCAAACCGAAAGAATCAACGCGGTAATGGAACAGTACCTCCGGAACTTGGTTGATTATCAGCAAGACGATTGGGTCCGGTGGCTACCATTGGCGGAGTTCGCAGCTAACAATCACACCTCGGAGACAACCAATTGCTCCGCATTTTTTGGCAACTACCGCTTTCACCCGCGAATTACATTCGGTCAACATCCAGTTAGGGATCACAATGATATTCGCGAGGTAAATGCCCAGCAGATGGCCCAACGGATGGAGCAAGTTTTCAGCGAACTCAGAGCAGAGATGAAAAGGGCCCAAGCCGTACTGTCCGAACAGGCCAACAAATCCCGAAGAGTCGGAACGGAGTTGCAGATAGGAGACAAAGTATGGATGGACGCCAGAAACCTATCGACAGCCCGACCCAGTAAGAAACTGGACTGGAAACGTATTGGACCATATGAAATCACAGAGGTCGTCAGTCCATGGGCCTATAGAATTAAGCTACCAAGTCAACTACGCATTCATGACGTTCAACCGATATCCAGATCAGAGAAGGCTGCCCAGGATCCTATCCGGAATCAAAAGCAAGAACCACCACCACCGGTGATAGTCGATGGAGAAGAGGAGTACGAAGTGGATCGGGTGGACGATTCCAGGCTGTTCCGAAGGCAACTACAATATCTCGTGAAGTGGAGAGGGTAAGACGAGTGCAGCTTGGAGCCCACGGCCAACGTGGATGGATTTAAGGCTATCGACGACTTTCACACCGAACAACCAGGCAAGCCCGGGTCGTGAACCTCGTAGGTACTCGGCGTTGGAGAGGGGGAGCTACTGTCACGGTTGTGCTGAGTGACGATCGATGGTGCAGTGATGATCGGTGAATAATACAAAGGATAATGCAGGACGAGAATGAAATCAGGTTTCGAATCGAGGCTAAAGCACGACGAGAATAAGATCAGGTTTTGAACGACGGCTAAAGCACAACGAGAATGACATCAGGTTTCGTTCGAGAATGAGATCAGGTCTCACAGAAGACGTATGAATCGTGCAAAAGAAGTGTACAAAGAAAGCAGGAGTTCGGAAGTACTATGGAACGAGTGAATTACTGTATATAAACCAGGTGTTCGGCGGAGGATAAGTTTCTTTCTTCACTCGTTCTCTCATCTATAAAGCAATCAATTTGCTTCGGCTTCCACTTCTTTCACACTCGGTGATTCTGGATCGAGTCTCTTGTATACAGTCCTCGCCTCGTAGCTACGGGCTACCCTCGGACTTCTTAGCCATCCGACTTTCAGTTTTATTACCCTTAGAATCCCGAGCCCCGAACCCTCGATACCGAGCCCTGAACCCTTGACATCCACAATACCAATTACCTTGGAAATCAGGCTTTGGATCCCTCTGTCATATCTGATTAGGAGATGTGCTCTCCCTGGGAGTCCAAGTATCATCATTAACCCAGTACCATGGACTGAAGTTCTCAACACCATGACCATTGAACATCAGGAAATTCTAAGACTGAAATTGAAGGTGAGGGTGTCAGATATGGTCACAGAGTTAGTTGGGGGAATAGATATCGTCTGAAAGTCAATTGACGTCATGATTTGTAAATAAGAACTGTAGATCTACGTTATTAATTGATTGCCAAGAACTCCCATTTGCTGCCATGTAACCTTATACAGCTTGGTTGAAGATACCTTATATTTGTGCCTAGGAAATCGTCTCAATACTTGAAAGAGTGATAAATGTCGCTGCTGGTGGGTACAACAGACTAACTAGCAGTATCACTGCAGAAGACCGCTTCAAAACACCAGCAGAATTGAATTTGAAAGATGTTCTGCAGCAAAAATTCCACTTCCGCAAAACAGCCACTGCAGCGAAAGAGCCACTGTATTCAACTGAGTGTTGATGGGGTGATTCAAATGACGTTCAATGGTGAGACAGAAACAAACATTGATGGCAAGACATAAATAAGCTTCGATAGTAATACGTGAATAAGCTTAGGAAGTATGAAAAAATAAATTTCCGTAGTTAAACTAGGATAAGGTTCAGTGGCATTATAGTCTTTGGTGCCAGAGGACTAATAACCTTCAAATATAAGATAATATTTAGAGGTACAATTATGTCAAGGTTTCAAGGTTCGGAGTTGTAGGGATTATAAGAACCCAACTAAAGACGAAGTGATCGCAGGTACTGTGTAACAAACTAGAAACTCGAAATCCGAAATCACAGAAGTACACACACGATGGTGCTGAAGGTTATTGATTGTTTTGTAGACTAGAGAACCAGTGAAGAACAAACCTATCCTCCACAAAATAAATTGTCCGTATATACAGCTTATCCAACTGTCATCACCTTTGCACACCAGTTCCAAAATTCAACCAAACCTCACCTGACTATATACACTAACGTATTTTATGGGGAAGCCGCCCACGACCGGGTAACCGACCACCCGCAGGTGACATTTATTAAGTCAAATGACCGGTCTTAACCACTCTCCCTGACCTTGTAACTACTGGAGGTTGACTATTGACCTCTTCCCCACTGTTTCCATTCTCTAGGGCATGAACTGGGCTCTGCATACTTCGAACATATATAACAGAGCCCTCCTCCCCCTCACTTTTCTCATCATCCCACCCCCCTCCATCTGTGATATCTTCTTCCTCATCTCCCAATCACTAAGACAATTTGTATCCACCATCTTTGAGCCTACACCCTGCTTTCCGCATGTTTAGACCCTTTGAGACCCTTTCCTACTGGTGCTGCTTTAGCTGCAGCCTTATCCTGGCGCTTTTTGATTTTGGCCGCTTTTTCTTGATCAATCCTCTCTCTCTCTTCTCGGAGCTGCACCACATCCTCAGCGGTATACACACGAGCTTTACCAAGGTGACGTCGATCTTGAGCTGCAACTGCAGTGGTGTCCTTGGCCCCAGAACGAAGAAATCTCACCATTTCCTCCCCCAATTCTTTGTCTGCAAGTGCCCCCTGGGCAGACCTTCCCAGCTGACCTATGAGAGACTTGAGCTTTAGAGAAGAAGGTGTTTGCTGGGTGACAAGGTGTAATGCACTGCGCGCTAGTCTGCTAACGGCTCTGGGCTTTCGCGGAGTTTTCGTTTGAGCAGCAGAGGGAGAGCTTGGCGGTGAATCTGGCTGAGTGATATTTCGCGATTGGCGCTCAAAAACTTTGCGTGAGTTCAATGGCCAGATCCCAGTAGCTTCGAATGCACACAAGATGTTCTTCGGTGTTTATGCTGCAGCCCTGGCGCGTGTCACAAGTCTATTGAAAAAGTTATTAACCGAATAAACTGAGATTCCGGGGGTGTGTCTACTCATGGAATTGCCCCTTCTTAATGGCATTACCTCCTTTTCTCATCCATAAATCCAACTCATTGCTATAGCAGCGTGATAATGGACCAAAGAGGCCCACATGCAGTGGCTGTAAGATATGTGTGGAGTATGCTGGGAGGCATATGGGGTGTATATCTCTGTTTAAGCAAAAATCGAAAAACTGCCATGTCAAATGTGATCCATGTCCATCAAGAACGAGAATACGCGGCTGTTGCTTAGCACTAATGCAGTCAGCATGAGCTGGAGAGGATTTCGATGGTACCTACACTTGAGCTGTGAACTTTTCAAAGTTCATTTCCACCCATTCTAACCCTAATTCGTTGTCGGTCCAGCCCTTGGATGACCAAGCGAAGGTAGCCTGCTCTTTAGCTTGGACCCCAGCATGCCATCCTAATATATGCTTTCCACCTTTATAGATATACATGGGTGGTATAACCATACCAGCTGCAGATATACACTCCATAACTGTAACCATTTCGCGATTTCCATCCTGACTATAGCGGGGATTCTTTCGGCCTCTACGGCAAATAACCTTGAATTTCAAGGCCTGACCAAGCATGAAACCCTTCTCATCCATATTGTAAATGTTTTCTGGATGAGCATTGAGCTTTCTAATAAGTGTTCCCAGCTGCAAACCAGTTGTTAGTGAAAAATATTGAAGTATACGAAACTAACTTACTTTCCGGAAAAAGTCTCTCAAGATGACAGGGTCATTCGCATTTGCCCTTTGGCGATCCAGGCGCTGACTTAACTTGCTAGTAATGCCAGGATGTCGGTTTAGGAAGCGAGTAATCCAGTGTTTGCCCAATTGCCGGCGACGTTGCGGGGGTAGTAGAGATAGCCCAAAATCCGTAACCATCTTCCCTTGCAGTTGATGTCCCAGGTCATCCAGAGCTTCACAGAATCTCACAATCGATTTCTCTTCCTCCGGAGTGAGTAGCTGTTCGTTCTCATGTGCAACACTGCGGGGTTGAGCACCTTTGCGACGATCTCGCAGGGTACCAAAGGGAATACCGTACTTACTTTGCGGCAGAAGTCTCTCAGGATCACAGGGTCATTCGCATTCGCCCTCTGGCGATCCAGGCGCTGACTAAACTTCATAGTAATACTAGGATGTCGGTTTAGGAAGCGAGTAATCCAATGTTTGCCTAATTGCCGCGACGTTGCGGAGGTAGTAGTGATAGGGCAAATTCCTTAACCATCTTCCCTTGCAGTGGACGTCCCAGGTCATCCAGAGCTTCGCAGAATCTTACAATTGATTTTCTTCCTCAGGAGTGAGCAGCTGCTCCTTCTCATGTGCAGCACAGCGGGGTCTGAGCCCCTCTGAGTCACTCTCGCAGGGTACCATAGGGAATGCCGTAAGTTGAGGCTGCTGAGCGGATGGATGTTACTTCACCATTAAGATACGCTTGTTTGGCATCCCGGATGTCATTTTCTCTGTCAGCGGCCGGTTCTCTGGGCTTGACTCTGCCCATGGTTGCGGTGATGAAGTGGGAAGGTGAAAATTAAGTTTAGGAGCGGGGTAAATACGAACCCCTGCTCGGGCGCTTACGTGAATGATTGCGTGATGGTTACTAGGCCGTGGGCGGTTAGACCGAGAAATACGTTAACTCGTCTCGGAGAGCAGAGCGAAGCTAGAGAAAGCACTGCTCTGAGTAAGCGACCCTACTCTCTGCTACACGAAGCTAGAGAATGCACCGCCCCGAACAACGAAGCTACTCTCTACCGAAGCTAGAGAATACACCGCTCCGAACAACGAAGCTACTCTCTATCGAACGATGATAATTCGCCTGGAGGTCGCTCGACAGATAGGATACCACTGGTCCGAAGGGAGAAGCTGCGGGGCTGATGTCATAAAGGATACCAATGGTCCGAGTATAATCTAACGACGGTAAAGACGATACAAGGATCGGGAGATGGAGGCTGCGGTAGTTGCGAGGGAAATTGATTTGGAGGTTAGGTACGGGAGCTCTAGTGAAAAGGGTAGTTAGAAGTATTTGTTAGAAAGCGAAGAAAGAGGTATAAAGACCTCTGAGTTCTTCGAGGGTAGAAAGGCATAATCATCACCTTCTCAGCGAGGAGAACAAGCCTTAACAATATACACATTTTGAAAATCCTAGTCTTTTCGTTCAGAACCTTTTAGTGATTTCCACCTTTCGAATGAAGCTCCCAACCTACCTCTGAAGCTGTCCCGAATACAGTCCGGATACTGCTTTGACCGGATAAACCTGAAGTGACACTCCCAGTGTCATACGTTGTTTATCCAGTCTATAACTCTTCGGGGCTTACGGAGTCGCTATCCATTTTACTGTTTCTGCGAATGCCACGATTAAATTTTTGCATACTCTCTTGTTGAGGTTTTCCGCTTTTAGCCCGATTTGCTGGGTTTTATCTGCCCCCCCCTTCGAAGGAATATCTCCTGGCATTCTTGTAAGTGTATCGGGTTTTGGACCTTGCTTTCCTGGCTGGTAAACTATGTTTAATTTTAACCTCGACAGACATTAGGACCATCTGGTCTGCCTTCGATTTAACAGTTTCGATGTTTTGAAGTACTCCAGGTTCTTGTGATCGGTAAGAATCGTAATCGGATGTGCTCAACCTTCGCATTCGGTTCTCCATTGTTCCAGGCTTTTGACTGTCATACCTAATTCTTGGTCATAGATTTCATAATTGTCTTCGGTGGGCGAATGTTTTTTGCAGAAGAATTCCACCAGATGTAGCGATCCTTGGTCGTCGTATTGAGAAAGGACTCCTGCGGATAAGTTATTGAGGCGTCGGTTTCGAGCACTATCTCTTTTTAATAATCGATGTGGGCTAGCACTGGTGCGGTTGTAAAAGGTTTCTTGAGTTCGGCGAATGCTCATTTTGGATCGGGTCCCCAGTAAAAAGGTACTAACTTCTTCGTAAGTTTTTGTTAGCGGTTGTACCACTCTGCTGTAGTTTCATATTAATTGTCGATAGAAGTTGACAAAGCCCAACAAGGCTTGGACTTCTTTAAGTTTCTCCGTTGCTTCCCAATTTTCAACTGCTTGGACTTTCTCCAGATCCATTCTGATTCCGTTCACTCCGACAATAAACCCTACGTACTTGTCTTCCTCCTTCTGGAACTCGCCTTTCTCTGCTTTGAGGTAGAGACCTGCGTCCTTAAGTGCGATTATAACTGTTCAGACATGATCCTTGTGTTCCCTCAGGTTATCGTTGTAAATAAGGATGTTGTCCAAGAACGCCGTGCTGAAGATATCCAAAAATGGTCGTAACGTATCATTGGTGAATTCTTGGAACGACGCTGTGTGTTGGTAAGTCCAAAGGGAATAACTAGGGATTTGAAAAGTCCATAGCGGGTTCTAATGGCCATTTTCCACTGATCCCTTTCTACCATTATCATCATGTTATACTGTTCGCAGACGTCTAGCTTGGTGTAATAGCGGGCCTTCGAGAGTCTTAGCAGGGTTTCTTGCATTAATGGTAGGCGGTACCGGTTCATTATTGTTCCTTTATTTAGGCCTTGGTAATCGACACAGAGTCTAGAGCCTCCTCCTGGCTTTGAAGCGAAGAGTACTGGGGCTCAACAGGGTGATGAGGACGACCGGATAAATCCCTTGGACAAGTTCTTCTCTATCCATTCATTTAAAACTTGTTGCTCTTTTCGAGATAAGCTGTAAATATGCCCAAACGGCAGTGTGAAGCCCTCTAGTAACTTCATCTTGTAATCGTAGGGTCGGTGCGGTGGTAGCGTTTCAGTGATTACCTTCTGAACAGGGGTAAAAACTCATGGTATTCCTTGGGGATGACTTCTTCAAGGGATTTTTCTTATGGATTCTGTATTCCCAAGGCTTTGTTGATTTCGTACGGTGTGATGGTGTAAACCTTGAGTTTCTCCCTTCTGACTCTTCTTACGAAAGGTGATGCTGCCACTGCCCCGATGTCCAATTTTGGTTTTTCCGCATCTGCTGCTGTTGATTCCATGTGATTGCACCATATCCATACGCTCGAATGATGTTGGCAATGCTGTTGACAGCAGCTGCTTTCAAAGCCAATCCTTCGTGTCTGGAATTTAACTGTTACATCGTGAAGTTGTATCCATGGCAATCCTAGCACTATCGGATAATGTCCTAGTTTTGTAGCAAAGGCTGGTAGCTGTTCCTGATATGATGTATTCCCAAGTGTAATTTGGCCATAGTCGTAATTGTTCCTGATTCGATGTGTCTTCCATCGATAACCTCTAACTCTCTTGAATTCTTATATCCTTCTCTTCTAACTGCTGATGGCGAACAAAATCTGTATCCACTAAAGCTATTCCCGTGGCTCCACAGTCATTTAAAGCATGTGTTTCGATAAACCTATCTCCGATTTTCAGCGAACATATTACAACATGATGCTTGCTGTCCATTGAAGACTCTTTAATTTCTGCACTACTAATCAAAAACTGCAAAATTCCAAAACGAGGCTTAACAACTGTAGCAAAGGAGATTTGTGCCCAGAGCAATGGCTATCCGTATTGCACAGCTTAAACTTTTCCCGACTCAACTTTACTTCCTTTTCCCATTCCCGAATCTGCGACCATTTCGTTTCCTGCTTTTTTAAAAGGCATTACTTTCACCTGTCCTGATGTTGCGTTTAACTTCGTTGGACACGATGCCGTGAAATGCCTGCTATCTCGGCAGTACATACAAAGCCCTCCCTCCCTTCATCTCTTCCTCTCTTCTGGAGTAATCTTCCTTCCTTTGATTATGGTGAGGTCCATTGGGGCAGGGCCATGTTATCCTGCCGCGGTCCCTGCGGGTGCCGTCTCCGAGGTTGATGGAGCGGTGTGTTGTTGATTTCTGGTTTCTTGGATCCTCCACTCCATCGTCCTGACTTTCTGTCAGCGGCTTGGGCGTGGATTTGGGAGTCTCTCTTCGAACATATTTTGACGAATTCCGTAAGATCTGATGGGATGTCACAGTACTGTAGTGACTCCTTCAGCTCCTCAGACAGGCCTTGTTGTAATACTTCTAACTGTGCTGCTTCATTCCAATCGACGTCAGGTATCCACCGTTGGAATTCTGCATAGTATTGGGCAAATTGTTGATCTTTTGGCTTAAGTTTGAGCAGTTTCCAATTTGCTGTAGCCCGTATGTTCTGGTCTCCAAAAGCCAATTGCAGTAGGTCCAGCTATTTTTCTAGTGACTCTAACTTCAGATCTCCGGTTCTCCTGTCGATGTACAGTTGGATTTGATTCAGGGCCACGCCTTCTAGTCAATTTTCCGTGTACCTCGTTTTGGATTGTTCGCTGAAGAATCATCCGGGTTCATCCGCAATTTCCATGGCTAGTTGTGCAATCCATCCTCGAAGTGCTCTTTGGTGTGTTCCTGAAAATCGGAGAATTTCGCTGCCTTTATGTCCTCCGTTACCGCCACCATTACCACCATTCCCTGCAAGTGCGAGCTCTCTTTTGACCTGATCCCGATAGTTGTTTCTCTCTTCTTCAATTATTTTCAATTGTTCCTGTGTATCCCCGAGATCCTGCCATAATACCTCCGTATCTGTTGGTATTCTGTTTTCCATTTGTTGTTCTAATTTGGTGACTTTGATCTGTAAGTCCCAGTGTGTACAGGTGGGCACTCTTGCTTTCAAGTTCTTTACTTTTTGTTGTGTTAATGTCAGTTCTTGGTTCGTGTTTTCTTTGTTTTGTTCGAGATCTTTCCCTTCTTTTAACAACTCGGTGATTTGTTCTTGAGCTGAGCCAATGTTGCTGCTTGGGTGACGATTTGTTTGTTCAGTCGGCTTATTTAATTCTCGACTTGAGATCGGGGTGGCTGTAGTAGTTGACATAAGGTATCGTTCATTGCATTCGCTGCTTCCAGGGCATGTTCTAGGTTCAGTTTGGTGAAATGCACAAATATCGGTCTCCCTATTATTTCTTGGCTTATTGTGGAAAGCTCTATATATTGGGCTTCTGAGGAGCTGCCATCCATCTTTGCAATTTTCGAACGGTGATTGGTATAAGTATTTGGTGATTCTCCCGCCGAAGGTTTGTGGTACTTCAAGGCAATCATTACAGATGTGCCTCCAGGTATCGCTTTTCCAGTATATCCAGCAGTCATTGCCACATGGAATTTCATACCAAATAGCCTTATTGGGGTTCCAGTATATTAACGCCTGGCTAGGTACCAAGGCAAGAGGGTTTCGAGACCGAGGGTCCACAGTTAATACAAGATCCAATCGTGTCCCTCGATGCAATCGCAAAAAGCATCAAATTCCTTTATTGCGCAGTTGCAGGTAGCTATTTCGGCCCATTCTTGAATTGCTCCGCAGTTGAAGTGGATGGTTGGGTTTAGGTAATCGTGATCTAAATCTCCTTATTCTTCTCGACAGTAACAAAATTAAATACAGTCGCAGGTCCTTTTGTTCTCGCTCATATATTTCGATGTGGCACTGATTGCCGAAAATATCTGCATTCGTAGGTCTTCGAAAGGTCCACAAACAAGGTTAACAGATGAGTCTCCAGTAGGAATGGAGAGCCAATCAATTTTTGAAGTTGCTTGCTGATGTAAAAACTTTGCAGAACGTGTTGCAAGTGCGATGACCGTAATAGCAGTTTTAAGGGTGAGGATAACGGCACATTAAAACAAGATTATAACTGGTAGAATAGATTTTAGACTCGTTCTTCTGTCAAGCATTCAGGGCTGGGTATCGAGCGTTCAGGGCTCGCGGTTCTAGGGGTTATAAAATCCAGAGCAGGAAAGCTCAGAGTCGAGAATGTCTGTAGCTAAAGAAACGAGGGCTGTATGCAAGAGACTTGATCCCAAATCACTGAGTGTGAAAGAAGTTTAAGCGGAAGCTGATTGATTATTTTATAGACGAGAGAACGAGTGAAGAAAGAAGCTTATCCTCCGT
>WHVE01000144.1:0-221653 GCA_015178995.1 Trichophaea hybrida
GTATCAACAAAATTTGGTAACACAATATCCTTAACATGAGTCATTCAGGGTATTCTGTTATCATTTCAATGATTTTGATATCCTGTCTTGGTAAATGATTTTGGGATAATACATCAAGGCAATGACCAAAAGTTAGTATTGACAAACATTAAATAATGACAAATCTGTATTGTATGACATATTTGAATCATATAATGATAAATGTCATCTTTTGTATTTTATTTGGCTATATTTGACCAACTATATACATAGACTCCAGTATTCAAATTGAGTGTCAATAGAGTATCCATAATTTTTGGTTGCAAAACATCTGTACCACAAGAAAATATATCCATTTATTTCACAATTTGAAACTTCTGACCACTTTCATAGAGCAAAAATTTTCAAAATACATCTATGTAATCTCTGAAGGTGACTACCAGTTTTTGTTATTTAATAATTTTTCCATATTGCAAGATAGATTCTGATCAAATATTGATAAAAGAAATTTTTCACAAGTAATTTTGCTGCCTACTTTTGACCATACATTTAGGCTTCAAGACTAAAATGCAGTATTAATACAGTATCAATAATTTTTAAATGTATCATATCACCAGGCATAAGAGATTGTATTTGCTTAGTTCGATTTTTCAAAGTTTTGACTTTTTTAACAACTTAACAGTTCTCAAAAATATAGCTGTCAAGGTATTTGGGATTACAGTTGTAGGAATTATGAAAACCAAACGAAGATTGGGAATTGCAAGTATTGAGAACCAGTTACAGCTAGCAAGTTCACAGTGGTATTAAATATCATTACTCATAATTCACCGAATGATGATGACATTGGTCGTTACTGGTCCGGGATGTAAATGCCAATCTTTTAAAACGGAGAGCAAATGTAAACCCACACAATCAATAAGCAATAACAGCTTGATAATGGTCATGGTCACTTTCACTCTGATTTGCAAATGACAAACAGACAGCCAACAAACAGTTGAATGGTATTAGCCAAAAAAGCTGACACCTCACCTGAAGCAAATGGACAGCCGGCAATAAGCTGAATGCCACAAGCCATGAAGCTGATGACTTCTGGAGGTCTAAGGATATGTGCTCATTCAAAACTGCAAAGATACTCTCCATCAAATACAGCCTCTACATTTGGAAGATATCAGATCCAAAGGATACCACCAGTCCAGAGGCACCGGCCCACGGGCATGATGTTATAAAGAATACTGATGATCTGCTTATAATCTAATAAAGATCAAGAAGATTGAGGATTTGGAGATGGAGGTCACCAGTTGTTGTAAATGAGTGGGCATTGGTTCAAAGGTATGGGAGCTCTAGAGAAAAGACTATATAGATGTATTATTTAGAAGTGCAGATGCCAGTATAATGGCCTTGGGTTCTTCAAGTGTAGAAAGGTATCAACCTTTTGAGCAAGGAGAAAAATTTTAACTACATACACATTGAACAGACTATTCTCTTTGTTCAGATTTATTTAGTGCCTTTCACATTCTGAGCAAAGCTTCCAATCTATCTTCAAAGCAATTCCGAATTAAATACAAATACACTTTGACTGGGTCAATCTGGAGTGACACTCCCAGTATTACAAAGCTGGACAAGAGACTAGATATCCGGAATCACATCAGTGAACAAAAGTTGATGCTCAAGCTATTAATTGTTGTGTACACTAGAGAATATGTTTAGAGCAAACAAATTCTATACCAAATCCTCCTCCTCATATAGAATTGACACACCTGTTGTTATCTTAGCTTACTTGTTCAATATATATCCCAACCTCACTAAACTTTGTATACCTCCTTTAGAACTGCCACATTTATGCCACCTGTGGTACCGTTGGCCTCTTCGTATTATCTTCAGCAATTATTCATAACCTGTTTCTTTTCTCTCCAAACCTGTTTGCTCATTTGGAAATCTCTTTGTTATTATTGTGATAGATAAACCTGTTTTTTATTGCATAAGAAATGTGGTTAAACTTCACTCATTGTCAGTTGATTACTGATTTTTACACCACTGTGATGGCAGCTCCCCCTTCTACATACAAGTTCATACAAGTTTATTGATTCTGGCATTGCAAGTTGTTCTATATGGAATATGTTGATAGCTTGATGTCTGATTACATCTGTTGCTGGTTCCCAACTGAATTCATAATTTTCCTTCGATTTGCCCATGTATTGGAAATGTTTCTTATAAAACATTCAGTCTTCAATCCTTTCAACCTGATAGTTTTCTTCTCTGGTGACAATTACAGATAGTGGTAGTTGGCTGCCTTGCTGGAGTATGGGGTCATTAGTCATATTTGCTCATCAAGATATCAGTTGAACTGGATTGATATGCATGTTTATGGGCAGTCACAATCGGTAGGCCCAAGGACTGACTACCTTACGGATTTCATTGGAACCTATTTGTTGCTAGTCTAGCTTTTTGCTTGGACTTTGAATTGTATTATTTCTGGCATCGATCCATACTCAAACTTCTTCCTTCATGTAATGTTTCTTACAGTGGTTCTTGTCTGCCTGCTTTGCTTGAATTGCCTGTGCTTTTGTCATTTTGGCTCCCATTTCATTAAATACTTCCTTCAACTTTTTGCTGTCTGCACTGCGTTGACTTCTCGAATGATGTTATCATTGTAGATTGAATAAGGTCCAAAGAACATTCTTGGGTAGAATCAGTAGTTGGCAAGGAATTGATAGCAGTTGGTTGATTTGGAGGATCTATTGTTGGATTGAAATACTGCGATTGGAAGCCATTGTACCTGGTCATTGTGTTGGTATTTGACAAATACTCTGAGATACTCTTCTATACTGGTATTCATTGTTGCGGTTTTACTATCTGTTCGAAATATAGAGCTGATGAGACCTTTTTTCTATGACTAATCATTTGAAGATATGGTTCCCCAATTCCGATGCCAACTGTGGCCTGCAGGCTGGTACTATGGTTTCAGGTATACTATGTAGTTTGAATTCCTCTTGGATAAATATTGTCCCCAATTTTTTTCCTTCTGTATCCTCACAGTATGAAAACAAGTGTTTCATTTTTGACAGCCTGTCTACAACTATATATATGGTATGGTAATCCTTGATTTCTGGAAGTCCTAATATGAAGTCCATGCTCAGGTCTATCCAGGGCTGTTGTGGCATTTCCAGTGGTTTGAGCCATCCATGTATCTTCCGATATCAGGGTTTGCTCCATTGGCAGGTATGGTCATTTCTATCATATGTGTCTACATCTGATCTTATTTCTTTGCATTGATGATTTTTTTACAGAAACTTGAAGATTTTGGCTGTTGCTCAGTGGCCTGCTGCCAGCAGATCATAATGTTCTTGGATCAGACAAATCATTTCCTGATCCATTGCATATATTATGGCAGCATGTGTGCAGTGTCCTTTATTGCTGTTGTGTGAGCATTCCGGACATATTTTCTGAATCCCATTCTGCAGCTCCTAGGGGCTTGTGTATTCATTTTGCAGGCTCATAACTTCTGTAAATGATAGTGCAATTCTTGTACCTATTTTCTTGATATGATTTTTTGTTTTGTGTATGATTAGCTTGGTTTGTTAGGCTTCCCCCCCCTTGAGAAGAATGTCTTCGGGCATTCTTAATAATGCATTGAACTTCTGGCCTTGTTTTACTGGTTGGTATATATTCTTGAATTCGAATTTTGTCAGAAATTCACACCATTGAGTTTGTCTCCTGTTGAGATGTTTTGATATCATGAAGTATTCCAGGTTCTTATGATCTGTCAGTATTTTGATTTGGTGTGCAGAATCTTCTCATTCTGGTCTCCATTACTCTGAACTTTTGACAATTGCTTGCAACTCCCGGTCATATATCTCATAGTTTACTTCAGCTGCTATATATTTTCTTCCCAAGAAGAAGGCTTCTGGGTGAAGAATTTCTCAATTTTCATATTGTGACATGACCCCTTGATAAATATAGTGGGATGCATTGGTATCCAGGACAATCTTCTTATCCTAATCAAAATTCGCTAATACTGGTGCAGTTGTAAAAGTTTTTATTAATTCTGCAAATGCCCATTTTGCATCTGGTCTGCAGTAAAATAGTATTAGCTTTTTTGTGAGGTTGGTTGATAGTTGCACCATCCTGCTGTAATTTCTTACAAATTTTTGATACAAGTAAATGAATCCTAGGATTATATGCACTTCTTTGAATTTGTTTTGTACATTCCAATCTTTGACTGATTGTATCTTCTCAGAATCAATCCGAATTCTGTTAGCTTCTACTATCAATCCAAAGTATTTGATCTCTTTCTAATGAAACTCATGTTTGTCTGCTTTCAGGTATTGCCCCGCTTCTTGGAGTATTTGCATTACCACTTGGACATATTCCCTGTGTTTTGTATAATGATATTATAAATGGAAATAATGTCCAAAAAGGCTATGCAGAATATGTGTAAAAAGAGGCATAGTATAATATTGATTAATTCTGGAAAAGATGCTGGTATATTTATTAATCCAAATGATATTACCAATAACTCAAATAGTCTATAGCAGGTGCTTTAAAATGTTTTCCATTCATCTCCTTCAGCAATTTTGTTCATGTTGTATATATCTCTGACATCAAGTTTGGTACAGATGCATGTCTTTGGGAGTTAAAGCAGCGATTCTTGAATAACTGGTGTTGGATAACAGTTCTTGATTGTCCCCTCATTCAGGCCTCGATTTTCCATACCTGGTCGTAGGCCTCCATTTTGTTTCAGTGGGAACAGAACTTGAGCCCAATATGGCAATGACAATGATCTAATAAATTCTTTTGACAGGATTATGTCTATCCAGTCAATGATAATCTGTAGTTCTTTCTATAATAGGCCATTGATTGGACCAAAGAGTGGTGTGAATCCTTCTTGAAGATAGATTTTGTAATTATATGGTCTGTGAGGTGATAGTCTTTTACCAATCACCTTATTAAAAAGAAGTAGCAATTCATAGTATTTTTTTGGTATCAGCTATTCCAGGGGTTTTCCTTGAAGGTCTTTAACGTTCAGAGTATTGTTGATTTCATACCAGATTACTGTATAAACCTTGAGATTCTCTTTGTGTCAGTGTATAAAGGGAACTGCTGCGATAATTCATTTGTTAAACTTTGGTTTGTCTTGGTCTTCACCTGTTTCCATATTGATTTCCCATATTCATAGGCTTGAATCATTTTGACAATATCATTGACAGTAACTGCTGTAACAGCCAATTCACTTGCTTCGGAATTTGATTGTTATTACATGGAGTTAGAATCAAAGCAGTTCTAATTCAATATAATTGTATTCTGATTGTATAATGAATACAGGTAACTGCTCTTGATATCTGCATATCCCTATGTTTAATTTTGCCATCATTGTAATGTTTCTTGATTCAATGGTGTCTTCTGTTGCTTGCTTTCAATTTCTGGGTCTCTACTAACTTTTTTTCCTCCAATCAATGGTGGCAACGAACATCTTTCTTAATAAATGCTATTTCTATAGCTTCGCAGTCAATCACTACATGGGTGTTAATCAATGTATCTCCAATTTTGAGTGAATATTTCACAACCAGGTGCCTGCTCTCCATTGAAGATTATTTCATTTTGCTACTATTGATTGAAAATTACAATATTCCAGAACTTGTTTTGACATTTGTTGACAAGGACAATTGATGCCTCGTCCAATGCCCATCGTGATTGCACTGGTGTAATCTTTCTCCAATTCCATTTTGTTTTCCTTGTATTTCCCATGAATCTGATTTTCTTTCAATGCCTCAATCATGAACTATTCTGATGCTGCTATGAACTTCTGTGGACAACATACTGCAAAATGGCTTCAATTACCCCAATATATGTATAGTCCGCCATCCGATTGATGCTTGCAGTCTGCTGGTGTGATCATTTTTTCTTTGACTGCTGAAAGATCCCTTGGTACAAGACCATGGTAGCCTGCCAAGGAATCTGATAGGGCTGCCTCAGGGGCAAATATAATGTTGTTTGCAGTATCAGGTTTCTTGGTCACTGCTGTCTATCGTCCTGACTTCCTTTTGGCAGTGCAGGCGCGAATTAGGGGGTCACTTTGTTAGCACGTCTGGACACATTTGGTCAGGTCTGACGGAATGTCACAATGCTGTAATTAATGCTTCAATTCTTTAGAGAGGCCCAGTTGTCGCACTTCTAACTGATCCGCCTTGTTCCAGTTGATTTACTGTATATTTCACATTGGATTGCTTGCTGAACAAAGTCCTGGTTCATCTTGAATTTTTATTGCCTGTTGTGCCATCCACCCTTGGAGTACTCTTCTGTCTGCTCCAGAAAATCAGAAAATTTCACTTCCTTTGTGGCCCCTACTTCCATCATTGCAACAATTTTCTGTTATTGCCACTATTCTGTCAACCTGCATCAGTGCCATCTTTCTTTCTTCTTCAATCATTCTTGATTGTTCCTGGTTATCTTCCAGCTCTTGTTGTAGTTCTACAATCCAGGTGGTTAGTTCCTTTGACTCTCTCCCTTTCAGCTTCATAACTTGCTGTTGCAATCTCCAAGTATGCGGACCACTTCTCCACCTTCCAGTTCTTTGTTTCTTGTTCAACACAGATTCAATTTCAATTGTGTTCTGGATTTCTCAATTCCAAGAGATTTGATTTGTTCATTCAAGTTGATGACATCTGCATCTTTTGAACTTGTTGGCAAAGATATAGTGAGTTGTATAACTTGCTATGTGTGGTCTGCTAATATTTGTAGTTTTTCTGAGAATATTGCGTCCAGATCTGTATCTAGTGTCAACTGTAGTGTTCTCTGTGACTTCGGAGTTAGGGTGATGTCCCTTGCAGTGTACTCTTTCTCTGCAGACCTCTTGGGTGAGTTTAATAGGTGATTGGTATAGGTATTTGTTTATCTTCCAGCCAAAGATTTGTGCTACTTCAAGGGACTCATCACAGATATGTCCCCAGGTATGACTTCTCCAGCATATCCAGCAGTGATTGCCACCAGGGGTTTCACACCGGATGCAGTTGCAGGATATCCAATTGATCAACACCTGGTGGCAAATCGTTTGAGGCCTTTTTGGTGATGAACATATTCAGCTAATCAGAATTGAAACTGGAATTATTTGTTGACTCAATAACACTTCTCAATTGCTTCAATAATGTTTTGAAGATGTACTTGGCCACAGTATACCCCCATTGAGAGAAGAGTATATGTGTCTCGCAATGGACTATATACCATGGCAAAAGAAACTCTATGCCATTAATCCAGAGTGAAAACAGGAGATATTTGTGTTTCTGAATACAGACAAAGAAGGTATCGAATTCTTCTACATCACATTTGCAAGTTCAGGATGTGATCAATGCCTGTGGTAATCCGCAAGCAGCGTGGATGGTTGGGTTGGGGTAATTGTGGGCTAGAGTATATTTGCATTTGAAACAGCATCAATAATAGATACCGTCTCAAGTTCTTCTGTCTTTGCTCATGTGTTTGCATCGTATTTTTTTCAAGTCATACTGATCATTATGAAAATAACAAGTTCCAGAACCGGTATGTGCAGCAGGTGTTTTTTGATATGCTGCTGTGTCCACAGAAACAGCACTTCCTATGGCATTCGTACTGTGAACAGACACATGGTACAATGAGTTCTTTGAGGATTAGAGTATGGATGTGTGTTGTTGGTCCTAGTAGTTTTGGAGCTTGAAAGATGAGGGCCAGAATGTAATCAATGATTTCAATCGGTAGCTATGGTGCAGCCTGAGTCATTAGTATTGAACAGAATTGGCACTGATCACAAAAGATGTCCCGATTTGTGGGTCTGTGAAAGGTCTACAAGCAAGATAACTAGATGTGCCTCCAACAGAAGTAGATAACAAATCTGCTTTCCTAGTTGCTTGCGGATGTAAACACAATGCAAAAGCATTGCAGGTGCAGTAACTATAGTAGCAGTCTGAACAGTAAGGCAATTAATATATAAGCTGACAGTATAACCAGAAGATTCAATTGTAGACTCATCCTTCAGTTAATATTTCAGAGTTCACAGTTCTAGGGCATATAAAAACTGAACTAAGACTTGGGGATGCAGGTACTGCAATTAAGACACATGACTTGAATTCCACCATCATATCAGTGAACAAAGGTTTGGTGCCACATCTATCAATTGTTTTGTAGATGAGGGAATGAGTGAAAATAAAACTAATCTGCTGCTAAACCTCCCTCCTCATATATGATAAATGTAACCATCATTATTTTTGCTCACTTGTTCAATATACATCCAATTCTTTTACCAACTTGTATACCTCTATTACAACTGCTGTGCTCAGGCCACTGTGATACCATTGGTGTCTTTCTCATTTTCTTTGGCGATCATCAAAAATCTAGTTTCTGGCTTGGAAACCTGTTTGTTATTCGTGCGATGTATTAACCTGTTTTCATCCTAATGGAATTACTATCTCATTATCAATCCTGATTTTAACACCAATCCTCATCTTACATATGGATGACACCAGCTCGCTCTCTTTGATGTGCGTTTCTATGAGTTTTCTGATCCCACATTGCCAGGACATTCTGTATGGATCTTATCAATGGCTTGAAGTCCATCAACATTTGTTGCTGGTTCTCCACTTCGTTCATCATACCCGTTCCACTTCAGCTGGTGGCGTAATTGACTTCTGAACGATCTGCAGGAATGGATTCATGTGACTTTGTATTGCTTTTGCCATTAATGGCAATGGTGGGTGGTGGTTGAATTGCTTATGCCAGTATATGGTTGTCTGCTGCTCTTGACAATGGGAAATCGGTTGTACTGGATAGATGTTGATGTCTTTTGGCAGCTGCAATTGGTAGACCCATGGGCTGACAACTTTGAGGATTTTGTAGGCTTCCCGCTTTTTCCTGTTCGACTTCATACCAGGCCTCTGGATGGTTAGGTTTCTGGCATCAATCCATACAAAATCACATATCTTCAATTCTTGTTCTTAGGGGTAGTGTTCATCAGCTCAGTCTGCATGGATTGCTTGAACTTTGGTCATTTCAGCTTAAATTTGATCAAATACTTCCATCATCTTTTGTGGTGCATGTGTCATTGACCTGTAGAATGTCATGACATTGGTTAATCTGATATTAGCTGATGCTCATACTGGAGGAAAATCTGTAGTTGGCAAAAAATAGTTAGCAGTGTATTGATTTCGGCAAACTGTGGTTTGATGTACATTATGCCACATCAGCAAAATCAATCATCTGGTACCAGAAGCCCCGGAACCCTCCAGACGTTGCGGAGGTTTATTATGAACAACGCATGCGGCAGACCCTCCGGGAGAACTCCAGAACTGGCCAGTACTTCTGCACTGCATTCCTTTGTTCTCCTGGAAGCTTTGAAGATGCTCAGGAGATTTATGTATTGCAATTGGGTACACTGTAGCCACTTCTGATGCCTCTAAGGGTGCTTCGGGAGATTCCTGTATCGCAATAGTCAACTTTGGAGCCACTTCTGATACGTCCAAGAGTGCCCCAGGGGATTCCTGTATGATAATTGTTGACCTGCAGGCATATCTGATGCCTCAAAGGGTGCTCTGGGAGCTCCTTGTATCACAATTGTATACTCCAAGCCACTTCTAATGCCTCTCAAAGTGCTTTGGGAAGTTCCCGAAGTATAGCAACATCCTCCGCAGCCAGTTGTAAGCACTCACTGGAGCTCCGGAACGTTCAAGAATCACTCAGGAGTACCTGGATCTATTTCTTCATTTCCATATAACATCATGGTGTGTCACCAATGTTCAGATTCGCCTGTACCATTGTATACATCTTTGGCATTCATCCACTGCAGCCTGCAACAATCAACTAAAATGACATACATCCACGCTGTGCCCCAGCAGCACCTCATCATGACCTTGACAAAGGAAACACAACCCCCAAGAAACAGACGCTCACTTCAACACAGCTGCCAGGTCATCCGTTTCCTCTGCTGCGACATCTGGTGCTACAAAACAGGTCAAATGTTTGGCAGAACTTGCAATTCTTGCTTCCATATAGCTGCCCATATGCTCAATGATGGCCGCCTGGCATCCAGAACCAATGGAATTCCTGTAACTCCAGCATCTCTCGTACAAGGCTATATCAAATGTTTGTAGCCATTGATTATAGAATTGACTGGGCACACTGATGGTTGAATATTTCCCTGCGGAAGTCCTGAGAGGGTTTGCTCGGTATTTCATTCTGGTTGTCCCTTCAGGTGTAGTTGAGTGTAGTGTTGGCAACGAACCGCCCGGGGTTTGTACAATTGACGAACCGATTCGGTTCGAGCGAAGCGAATCCTTGCGAAGGCTTTTTCACTCGAACCACGCCATTTCGACCAAAAAGTTAAAACAAAAATAAGTAAGCGAGTTCTTGTCCGATCGGCTTGATTTTTGGTTTATCTTATAGCTAACTTCAAGCGCTACCAGATAAACCACAAATCGAGCCGATCGGACAAGAACTCGCTTACTTATTATCGGTCGCATTTTTTTGGATTCGGTTCAAAGTTTGAGTCGAACCTCGGAACTGCGGCAAAACTCGGATCGAACCGTCTTCGAACCCTTGCTGGATTCGGTTCGACTCGAACCAATCCGCTTCGTTGCCAACACTAGTTGAGTGCTGTTGCAGCCAAACGAATCAATTGGGGAGTCACTCGCTTGTCGCAGAATTTGTTGCAATGCTAGTGTCTGCCACGGTAGGTGTAGAAAGTGAACAAGTCAGCAAAGATCAGTGCCATGGGCTCACTTCTTGCAAACCACTGGAATTCCTTTGTACTGTTCAGGTGATCTTCCCATTTCCCAATCCAAAAGTCATCATTCAGCAATGGGGCAATCTGCTGTAGACATTGATGCTTTTTTTCTATCTTTAACAAGTAAAGTGAAGTCACCATAAGCTTCAATATAGTCACAAGTTGGCCCTGCATACCACTGATTTTCCCCTGCAAATGTATTGCATTGATATTTATTATTAAACTTTGACACCAGGAGAATACTTTGATAACTCACAATTCCACATGTCAGGGCATCGATGTGCTAACTGGGTCTACCGGGGTGCTCCCTCACATGTTGGGTGCCATTGAATGCGCCAACAGCTCATTGCTGGATGGTCATGGTGTCAAGATCTCCATTCCATACCTTCTCACAAATGTTCAATTAATCCTCTTCAGAGGCCGGCCAGGGGTTTTCAGTATATAGAACAGATTCAAAGAAGTCCTTAGCGAAATCGACAGCTGTTTGGTTTTGGAGTGGCACCTGGCTCTCCTTGTTGCTCTTCGTCCCCGACACAACTTCAATAGGTGAAGGGGGCGCTGTGGAATCCGGATTCCATGCCGGCCGCCATCCAGCATGGGTCACTTGAACCAGGAATCTCGTATCTTGGCTAGGAGGTTGAGGGGGAGTGCCTTCAGGTGATTGTGAACACGTTGACAACTGAGAACAGTTTCCATCGGAGCTCCAGAGGTTTGATTTGGATTTCTTTCTTTGAAGTCAGTCAGTCACCTGGACAGTATCTGAGGGAGCCCTTTTTGGGCCTTTTGAGCCTGTGATGTGACTGCGTCTATTCCGTTCATGAGTTGACTGTAGCTCGTCATTATCATAGTCCAAATTGGTGGTGCGATCGTTTTCATGCTGTCAGTGTTCATCATCGTTTTCTTCAATATTGTCCAGTTTATTCCAGTGGCTCTGCAGGTTAGCTTGATACCACGTAGGGATTCATCTGGCCATACATATCTGGGATCATGTAGGGAACATTTTTCAATGTCTGTTCTTTCTGAGCACTGAAAATCAGGCTCTTGCGAAGCGGTAAGGTTAGGACATTGTGAGGCCATAGGTGATGGGAATATATCTGAATGTGATTTGAGAAGAAAAAGTCTGAATGAAGCTCAGGTGCACCTGGAGAACCTCTTGTTCTTATATGAAACTGAAGGTGACACAGTGGTTCACTTCGAAGAGAACAACCTGCCCATTCCCACACAAGTTGAGGCGAACCTGTGCTGCTGATCCGTACACAGAGTTCTGGGATCTGTCACTGGGATGAATAGGTATTCGAGCTTCAGGACTGCTTACCATTGAGTGGTGGCACAATTCAAACTTAGATGGCGTTGAGCAAGATACGAGCCCATACTCTGCATCAGAAATTTCAGGAGTGCCCGAGCTGATGATATTGGCCTTATTGCCACTCGTCATAGCCGACCGACAACGCAGATTCATCTGGATATACATGTGCTACTGGGGTACTTACCGTTGGGATAGCGGTGCTTCGCATACAGTTTTGCCTTCAATATTGCCCCAGGAAATCTCTTGCATTCAATGGTCCTCGAATGTGTCTAATACCCAGCCATGAAAGTAGCTGCACACGAATGATTGACGCTTTCGTTTTCATTTTTGTTGCACATCAAGTACTTGGATTTGTGGTGATGGCTCAGGTACGAGTAGTTCAACATGTTGGAGTACAACACGCCCAATGCTGGCCGGCTCCGTTCGACTATCCTGAGCTCCAATTGGTGAACCGGAATGAATTATCTGAGTTGGTGGTTGATCGTTCTCTGAATCAATCAGCGGGAAGTGCTGCTTGAAGATCATGCTGCCACAATGATCGAACTGGGCAAAGTAACATTCCATGTCAAGGGACAGCATCCAGTGCAGGAAAGCGTTTACCCAATGGTAGATACAATGGGGGCTATAGTCCAGGCAGAGCGGTGATGATGTGCATGGCAGGCAGGCGGGTGAAGCTGTTGGTGTACAGAGATGATAAATAGGGGGAAGAGGGAATGGAGCAGAAGGGACACAAACATCATATTATGTTGGCGGTAGCAAGGGGGATGCTCCAGAGTGCACCAGACTCCGATTTGGAAAAATCAAGTCACTATCAGCTGGTATGATGTAAAACCTAAGTATCTATTCTCACTTGATCTTTGCATAATCTAGAAGCTTCGAGCAGGAGCTCAGTCTGTCACGAAAGCTTGGGCAGGCTGAGTGAACATATGTATCATTGCTAATACCACTTTGAAAGCTGAAAGCATCGGCCGAGTTTGGTCTTGGTGTGTGCTTGATACACCGGGGACAGAATAGGGAATGAGAATTGAATGTATTGCTATTTTGGTCATGATCCGAAATGTGCGGTCTGTGCCTTCTCATTCTATTTCTGGTTTTGGGCAAGGCAGTTTCCCCTGGCAGCTCAACCACTGGGCACCCTCACCCTCGACCACCACTATTAGTGATTCCTCACAACTGCATTGTGTTTCACACATGATATCATGTGGATACATACTGTAACCCAAATCCATAGATTCTCTAATATCTAGGCCTAGTGACACATAAGAGATAATAGAGATACATAAAATCTAGCCTTTTTTGAAAAAGAAATCAAGTAACAGTCAACAAAATACCCCCATCTGAACTCTGTACAACCGCAAACAATATTCCCGGATGCCCCCCAGCAAATCAAAATAATATTTTAAACAACCGATCAATGCAATCCCAAACCCAATCGCTCAGAAAAACACCCAACCAACCATTCCAATTGCGACAACATTCCAGCCTGAATGGCAGTCTCCTCAATGCATGTTTTGAGTACGTTGTAGACGTCCTCCTTGCATATCCTTGGACAATTCATCAGTTCATGTAAAACACATAGTTGAGAAGTACAATTGACCATATGGTGTGCAGTCACTCAATCATCGAAGCTGTTTGGACCAGTATTGACACGCCAGGTGTGAGGCTTACATATCTGGCCCAGATGCACAATCAATCCAACAGCTTGCCATTGCTCGTTGAGAACCCAAGGATTCTGAAGAATCACCACATGATTGGCAGGCATAAGATTGAGCCCAGCACCCCCAATCTCAGTGGTGGTAATGAAGACGGAGCAGAAGGGGGAGTTCTGGAAATTGCTTATAACTTTACATCACCTGTCAGTGGAATCTTCATAGTCCATGCAAATGACCGGGATGTTATAGTTCAAATGCCAATGAATTGACCATGCCAGAAGGTGAACCTGGCTTGGCAAAGGACAAAAATGTACAGCCCTCTGAGGAAACGGTGAAAGGTCAGGGATGCCTGGACAGGGTGGGTCATCCAAATCAAATACAGTGGCCAAACTGCTGATCAACTCAGCGAAGACAAATTCCTGGAACTATCTGAAAATTTGACCATCCACAGAACTGCTGGTATCCCACTCTACCTTCCAACTGCCATCGGCAAAATGATCACCTTCGTGCTCCAATGGTAGTGAACAGCACGAATGCAGCCAGGAATATATCCGCCAGGTGACCCCATGCTCGCCTTGAAGCTGCTGTGACTAGAGTTGGAAGACAACTTCATTGAGCTGTTTCTGTTCATCTTAAAACCACTTCAGCACGACTGAATGGAAATCCTCCGATGGGATGTTAACCAGTGGTGCACCTGAAGCCATCTGTGACCCTGTCCATCAGTGGATTGCCCATGGGTAAGCAACTTCGACCATCATTGACGCAGCTTCCTGCTGAGCTTCAGAGGAACTTCCCTTGGTGACGGCAGTTTGAAGGGTGGTGATCGCTCACATTTAAGCCTCAAGACAAGATTCATCTACTGCTCGCTCATTGTCAGGCAAATCTGGAATTGTGAACGGCCACCGAGTTGGGTTTCCCCAGTTCTTCAGTGAATTGTAGGCCGGCATCACCATAACTTGTACTTTGAAACCAATTTGGGTGTCAGATGCAACAGACCAACCCTTGGACTTTGGACCCTCAAAGTGGTGCACCTCATCAAAGATTCCGCATGACCACTGGCGGTTGATGAGATGGCGAAATGTATCGTTCTAATTTCTTTGCATCCGGCTCGTGAACATATCGTAGATGATCATGTGGATGTCCCACTGTCTTTCAAGACACTCTACACAGAAGTTAAGTTGTGCATGAGTCTGGTTGCCAGCATCTTCTGCACAGGGATTGCGCACCAAAAATGGATCGTATTTTGTAATTGTATGGATTGCACCAAAGAATATTGCTCACACACATGGAAGCACCACGCAGTGTACCAAATTCCAAAGGTGGAGTTCAGTTGTCTGCTTATCGTCAAGCAACTGGAGAACATGATGAGAAACAGGGTTTGAGTGAGTGCAAGGGTACCGTTGCTTCTGGATGGTGCTGAGGGTTGAGAAGCCCATTTCCACCACATGACACCATTCACCCAGCGAGAGGTTAAAGAGTATTGGTAGTTGTGTCTCATGGTGATTTCTCACATCGTACGTAATTGACTTGGCATACAGAGCTGCAGCCAAGCCGGTGAACATCTTCCCAAGTTCTATTTCATCAGCCAGGAGCACCTCAGGAAGGTCCACATTGAAAATCCATCTCCCCACGATGAACCAAATTGCCCAGATCTGATGTTCCAGACATCACATCTCTGGAAATTGCTTCAAGGTATACTTTGCCCATCGAATGGCATCTGCATATGAATCACTACATGGCACAGAACCAAGTAATTCAACTGTTTCTTCAAACACCCGTGCTCGAAGGTGTTGTTGATAGTGGTCATGAGAGCATCATCCGAAACTTGCCCTGGCTTGTTACCTTGAGGCTTGATCATCTCTTTGGCAAATTGTGAGTTGTTGCCTAGATCGTTGCTGCTCTGAATTTCCTTCACTAGGGTGGCATGAGCACTTGGGGTTGGTGGCGCAGGCAAATCAGCGTAGTCATCTAGCTGGGCTGGGGCCCTCCTCTTGCTGGCTGGATCAGGTGGTACACCAGGGGTTCTGGGAGACTTCCTTTTGGGTGTTTGTAGGGGTGCTTCCTACAAGGAATTCCAGTTAGCCTAGAACTTCATTCATCACTTCAGGTGCTTCTAACTTACTCCCTCTCCATCATTGCATTGTTGGTGCTTTTTCATTAACCGGACATTCTCAGGCAGGTCCTGCCTATCTCCATTCCACAGGCTCACCTCAAGGAGTAGAGTCGCTGCTTCAGGTGCAATTTCACTGAAGTTCTGGACCTCCCCATACCATGTTTCCTGGTTCCAAATACCACCACAAAACCCCTCTCCAACTGTCACTCCGGCGTCTTTAGCAGCTTCTTCACTCATCTGGCTGCTATATTTGGTCTGGAGAGTGAATGGGCCCTTTGGCTTTGCCTTAGCCATCCACTTCTGAAGTTGGGAATATACTTCAAGTTCTTCAAATGTCGTGAATTGAAACCCAGAGCTGGCATCTCTGCGTACCCACCCCACAAACGACTTCTTTTGGATATTGGCCACCTCAATGTTTGGCTGTTTGGGAGGGCATTCATCACTGCCACTCTCCACCTTGGGCTTCCCACCACCATCTTTCCCATTCATTTTGTCACTATTTATGGTCTCTGTGGCTGTCTCCTGCAAGCAGTTGCCGAGATTTCGGATGAAATTGTTAATCCAGTCATGCCTGATACTCTCAGAATCATAAAACTGGTCAAGGGGTAGGAACTCCTCATAACATAGAATGAAATGTGGGATAGCTGCTTCCCAATGTGTGAACCCGGTGCGTCCCTCAATCCACCTCGTGCTCAAGCGGAGTGGTCGCATTATGCAATAAGGGTGCCAATGAATCAGCCATCCATGCAACACATGATTCTCAAACATGGAAATGTTTCTTCTCCCAGGCATGTTATCTTCCTTGGACGCCTGTTTATCTTGGCCCATCTTAACCATGAGTTGCCCGGTGGTGACTTTAGCCCCAGCGACTGTGGGCGGCATTATTCCATCTCCTGTTCCATCAGGTGAATCAATGTTGGCTGGGGCTGTCTGACGATGGTATTCACTAAGAGTGATCTGCTGCAGGTATTGACCAAAGGGGATGTTACAAGTTCGTGTCGATGGCGACAGTTCAGGTAGCACTTTAGTCCATCTCCATTGCCAAGAGGCTGCACACCCTTCAGTCGTGCTTGTCTCATCTAACGTGGCAGTTTCCAGTCTAGGTGTCGATGTTCCTGGTGCTCCAGGCTGTGCTGGGAATGGTCGAGGGAAGGTGGGCTGCATCAGTGGTTGGGAACGGTTTGTGTACCTTGAGCCTGTTGCAACTGGTTGTTCTGGTGGAGAGGGAGGAGGCTGTGGAGTGTTCCGGTGCCTTTCACCTCTCAGTTGATGTGAAGGGGGCTGTGGGGTAAACCAGGATCGTTCCACTCCAGGTGGACCTGCAGTCAGAGGCGCAGTCAGCGGTGTGTGCCAGCCATTGTCAGCGGGTGGTGACATTGGAGGGTTTGGGTCCACTGAAGGTGGTGGTGGTGGTGGGAGTGGTGGAGGTGGTTTGGGTGGAATCCATTGGTATGGAACCCAATTTGTTAGTTCTCATTCCACATGTGCCGTCCATCAGGACTGATTATTGATAGTACAGTATACAAAGAATAGTTGTTCAGTGGTTGCAGTTCTTATTGCAGTTCCTCAGTGGGCGGCCAGGGCAGTTCAAAATCAGGATTGGGAAGCCAGGCAAACCCATCCCAAATCTGAGACCCATTACTGCTGAACTAGTAGTTTGGGTTGGGTCGTTGTGGAGGTGCACCACCATGATAGTGATATGGATGTCCTGCATTGGTCGGGCAGTGGCTGTTGGAGGGGTTGTTCTGCGACATAATGTATAGTAGTGGTTACGAAGTGGAGGTTAGGAGGTTGGGTGCTTTTTGCTAAAAGCACTATGCTATGTGCAGTAGTCGCCGAGAATGAGGTAGTCCGACGGACTGTATTTGTGGGAGGCAATGGGGATTTCTATACACTCGCAATTCTCTTGAGAACACTCCATCTGCACCAACCTCTTCCCCAGTTCTCTTACCATTCAGCCTTGTTTGACAAACTTCTGATACATGTTTTCATCACCCAGTGTCTGCTAGGAGCATTCAAGTTGATCGCAAGATGAAAGGTGGGGTATCACTGCTGCCACTTGGTTGCAGTCTCTCAAAGCCCACCCAACTTATGCAATGATTCTGAAGCTACAATAAACCAAACATATAAACACCTGTGATTGCCTTGCTTGTTGAAGTTTGATACTTGAAATCTGCCCTCTGTCTTCCAAGAGAAGTGCTTGCTTATACAGGTGTCCATCTCTCATATTACAAAGCAGGCAACCTGCATGAAACCTCTGTCAGTGGTTGCAGATTCTGGGAATATACTGACAATTTACCGCACATCCGAACATACAACACTATCTGGAGATGAGATACTACAATTATTCACCATCTATCAGGCTCAGGTACCATGCTGTTGAAAGGGAGCTGCGTGATTAGATGCGATCTGAGCCCTGGCGCCACGTTCTGGTGCATATGAACCTTTGCCTGGAGGTTTCGATGGGGTGCTCATGATGGAAATTGTAGGCTTTGTAGGGGTTAGGGATGGCAACTCGATCACATTGTGGGGTATAAACAATTTGATTTGTGGAGTGACGTATAGTTGTTTCTTTGTTTCAAGACTAATCTTATTAAACCCACATGTCATATGGCATGGTGCTTCATCTCTCTGGAGGGGTGTACAACTTCAACATTTGGTTGCTTTCTTTACCCCTGCACCAGTGCTCCTCATCATTCACCAGAAACTGGTTGGACCCCATCTTCCATTCACCATACACTTGTCGTACCCCATCTTTCTATTCACCATATACTTGTCGCACCCCATCCTACCATTGATCATACATTTGTCCTGCTATCAACGATTCACCATACACTTGTCGTACACCATCGACCATTCACCATACACTGGCCGCACCCCATCTTACCATTCACCATACACTTGTCGTACTATCTACCATGCACCATACACTTGTCACACCCCATCTACTGGTGATACTGTAACAACGGTTCCCAGTATGGGTCATCTGGCATATCAGTTCTGACGATTGTGATGCACAGTATGTGGAAAGCGGATCAGTCAGTCCACTGGTCTTGTGCAACATCATTGAAACGATTACCCAGATGCATTTGACAACATGTGAGAGGTAATTGAACCACTTGCAACACTAGCACATTGGAGATCTAGTAAGTAGTGAGATCCGCAAAGCAAAAAAGGAAACGAACGCAGGAGAACCTGACAGTGCCCAAGGGTTCATACTAGCCGTGCACACCTCTGGGAGTGCTCCCATACCTGCGGTACCAGAGAAAGACAATATCACATTTGAAACCGCAAGGCAAGTTACTGATGCAGAAGTTTTTGGAGAGTCTGCCGGTGGGCAAGTGGTGGGAGAGGCTACGAGCCTCAATGATGAACAACAGAAACCGAAATGGAAACCGTGGTACCTGTTTGCAAATGCGTGCAATTATCAACCAGCATGTACTCAGGGTATACAAAGGAGAACTTGGGTAAACGACTATCTGAAGTACAGCCTGGATGATTTCCATGAGACTTCATTCCACACACTATCTCAGCTCTAGGAGCCGCTCAGGTGCCTCAACTTTGGACCGGGAGCAGAGAGTTGGCTTCAGGCGCTTGGGAAATATGGCAACATATATTCCAGAGACATTTTCAGGTGCATCCAGTGGCTTTTGGGGCATTTTCCGTGTGTAGAGCACCTGGATTTCACTCCGGTACAGCAATACAATTTGGCTGATCATTGAATCTATCGTGCGATGAACTCAGGAGTGTGGTGGTGGAATACTCAGGTGCGATAACCTGACACTGTGACAATTGTGCCAGTGATATTCACCTCAGACAAAACCCAACTCACAACTTTCTCTGGTGACAAGAGTGCCTTCCCACTACATATAAGTATCAGGACTATTCAGAAAGATGTTCCCTGTACAGCATTGAGGTGCCCCTGGATTCTGATAGCATTCATTCCAGTTTCCCCGAAAGGCGCAACCGATATAGACACTTCATGGGACCACGCAATCCATACCATACTGTAACCACTTCGAGAAGTTGATATCAGTGGCACTGGATATCAGTGGGATTGTGCTGATGGTTTTAAATGTATCTGCTAACCGTTGCAAGCAGCATAGATTGGGGACTGCCCAGAGATAGCAAGGATCATAAAGATAGTTGGAGGAGCTTGCCCTGCATGTGAAGTACTAAAGGGATCAGAGATAGGCCATGGCAAAAGATTTTGCAACTGGGAGCCTCGATATTTGTCACGCTATATGGAATATCTGGAAGAATTTCCACTTGATGAATGTAAACAGGTGCATTTGCATCCAACTGCCAATTGCATCTGGGATCATCCTCTGTGCAATGTCGAATGCCTGTGTCAACATGATGTACATCACCAACTCTCTTTGGGGATCTAGAAAGATCTTGTCACCTGACTTTCGCTGTGTCGCACCGATCAACACCGGAATACTGAATTTGATGTCCGGTTCACCACAGTTCCCCACAACCCAAAAATGTTGCGTTTCTCTGAATCCTGTGATGCTCTCATCAATGGATCCTGGCATGGCAAGGAAATCCGAGAAATGTTTATAAGTCTATCTGCAGTATGTGCACCGCTGCCTTCCAGCGACGTTGCAGGTAAAACAATCCCAGAAAGTGCATCTGATATAGAGGTTAGGAAAATGATTCGGGCACTGATTGAGTTATCTTTACTAGCCAGTCAGCGAACGCACATGGATATCCCATTGAAATATCTTGACAAATCTCTCGAAACCCTCTACAAGTGCATAAAAATGTTCACTCCTCAATGTGCTACTGAGGCTCGGACAAGGCATTTAGAAATTGACTTCCAAGGGCAGACAGCAGAACTTGAAGAGGTGGCGATGGAGATGATTGAGAGAGAGCGTCACCGAAAGATTGATTGTATCACATCTGGGCAGCAGAGAGCTTTTGAGGCATGCCTGACAGATGAGCAGCTGCGCACAACTGCCTGCAATGCAGAGGTGCGGGTGTCAACAATGGTACAACTCAAAGCAGAGCTCCCTTGAGTGTCCTCAAAGCAGCTTGGCCCATTCGGCCAGTTGTTTAATGACGCTCAGGACTGCCTGGACGTAAAGCCACGTCCCGAAGCTAGCGGTGGACTGACATGCAAGTTTGCTCATGAACTTAAACAAAAATGTCACACCATCATGACTGCCGTGTTCAGAGCATCGAAGGTCACTATTACTGCACTCTGGGAGTTCAAGCGGCACCTGATGGAATCGGAGAAGGCAGCAACACATTGGTCAGAGGACCACCAACAGGAGGTTGCCTGGTGTCTGGAGATAGAGGTTTACGGGGCAAGCCAGGCAGCTCAAGCTGGGTTTTGTCACTCCAAAACACTGAAGTGCCTCAAGTATAATAATGGATAGGACTCAAGGAAAGGTCCGAGTTTATGGAAGTAGCTACCGCTGCAATTCTATCACTTCAGAAGACCAAAAATGCACCTCCTCTGCCATTACTGCAAGTTCATCACCAGGATAGGTGCTCCTGATGATTTTTCATCAGAGCTCTCAGAACTCTTGCACATTTCAAATGTTATGGAAGCGTACCATACCACCAATGGGGTCAACCTCATTCTACAGCATCTTGAGCACAATGATCACTATACCGCGATGGACTATATCCAACAGACCCTTCGGGGGCTGGCTTTGTACGGATGGTACGTCAAAGACAGTGCAGTAGTCCATAACATGATGTCGAGTTGAGAGAAGCGGCAAATCACCAGGTGCGCCTGGCAGAACAGAATCCTTGCTGGCAAATCTGAACCATTGATTCGACCCAGTATATAACCTCTGTGGCAGTATCAAATTTCAACTACTTGTGCACATTTATGATCTTTCAAGTGGATATCACTAGCTCAAGCAGCTGAAACCTTCAACATTCCGATATTGCAATGACTTGTCAGGAAGCATGTGCCTGAAATCTGGGGCCATGATGCAGTCAGTGTGATCTGGAGCTATCAAAATGAGTTCAAGGATGACATAACCTTACAACCTTACACTAAGGTTACATTCTACAGGCCGGAATTTCATAACCCTCAGCAGATAAACAGAATCCTGCTCAACTGCAGCGTTGAGAGTACACCAGATGGTAAAATCTACAGGCAGTCACCACATGTGATATGGGTGTGCTTGGGCAAAAATACGGATAATGAACTCTATGTGTGCCACACCACTAGTGTTGGCAATGAACCGTAGGCATTCATGAGCATTGACGAACCGCTTCGATCCGTTCGAACCAAATCCTTGCCAAGAATTTTGCTCAAACCCCCCAAATTTAAGCCCGATTTTTGAACAAAAATAAGTAAGCGAGTTCTTGTCTGATTGGCTCTATTTTTTTTTATCTGGTAGGTAACTTCAAGCGCTACAAGATGAAAAAACATTCGAGGCAATCGGACAAGAACTCGCTTACTTCTTTTCGTTCGAAATTCATTGGTTTGCAAACCGATTTGTGACGAACCGGCGGAAATTTGCAAATCTTGGATCAAACTTGAATGTAATCGCTGCTCGGTTTGATTCATCACGAACCGATTCGGTTTGTTGCCAACACTACACACCACATGTTCCGTTCTATAATTCATTTGATCTGAACCACCCAGGACCTCGCTGTCAAGTGGGATGTTTGTGAGGACTGAGGGCTGGCTGTTGCAGCAGTACCCTCTTTTGCTTTTATCCTTTCGAGCCTGGGTTGATGGACCATCACCGCTGTAGTTTGCGGTAGTTGTCGGTACTCATTTCGAGCATCATTTAGGGTACCCTCATGAAGTGGATAGGTTTGTCAACGGGGTAAAGAAATCAACAGCACATGATATTGCTATGAGGAAAATTGAAGGGCTGTGCCACTTGGTCCCAGTGATGCGGGCAGTGTCAGAGAACAGTTTGGTATGCATTGAAAATGACACAGTGGATTTGGATACGTAGTGGGATGTATATCAAGACAAAACACATATCGACGAAACGTTTGGAGCCACCTCTGCCATTCATCGCAATGAATCAAAGAAGTCTCACGCAGGGGTGCGCTCAAAATCCAGCTGGTATATATAGACGATATATTGATATAGTGAGATATAGAGATATCTATTTATTCAAATATCTCATGACGAT
This sequence comes from Trichophaea hybrida, assembly GCA_015178995.1. Taxonomy (NCBI): domain Eukaryota; kingdom Fungi; phylum Ascomycota; class Pezizomycetes; order Pezizales; family Pyronemataceae; genus Trichophaea; species Trichophaea hybrida. The sequence continues at coordinate 22,910 of WHVE01000144.1, forward strand.
GCTTGAAGTAGCAGCCATGAATTGACAGCATAATCTATGAATGGAGAAACATATGATACCAGTGGGCAGTGAGTGCTGTGGAGCATCAGGGAGGTACACGAAGCAGTGTACACAAAGAAGGAAGTTCGGGGACCTCCCAGAAAGTGGTAGAATGCTGTGAAATGATTCTGTGCAATTGTGGAAAGTTCACAGGTGTACCAGGAGCTGCCTGAGGTGCATAGAAGCATAGTTAAATGATACGGGAGTGTTTGGGAGCCTCCCAAGCCCCGAGAAAGATCCTGGAGGGTGGGTGCCAGGCCAGGGAGGAAATTGCATTTTCCTGATGCATTGCAAGCGATTGCACTCAGTCGTTTTGTTGATAATTGACAAATGCTGTGAAATCATTTTCTATAATGGCATTGATTCATTCTGTTTGGCCATCCATTGGTGTGTGGAATACTGTGGATAGTTTTTATTGGATACCTAATTCTTTGCATATGTGTCTCCACAATTATGAGGCAAACTGGGGTCCATGATCTGATAATATGATGTCCAGAAAATCCATGTTGTCTGAACACTTCCTTGATGAACATCATTCCCAGCTTCTTTCCATCTATGTTGTCATTGCCTGGTACTAGATATTTCATTTTTGATAGTTTGTCTACTACTATCCATATTGCATAGTGGCCTTTGCCTTCTGGGAGTCCCAAGACAAGTTCCATACTATAATCTTTTCAAGGCTGTTGTGGTATATGCTTCAGTTTGAGCCATGCATGAATCCTTTGGTTATATGGTTTGCTGCATTGCCAGGTGTGGCTATTCCACACATATTTGTCCATATTCTGTTGTATTCCTTCTCACTGGTAAATACATTGTAGGTGTTCTAAGGGTTTTGCTCTTTCCTGGCAGCCTGCCCCTGCGGTGTCATGATGTTCAATGATCAGGTGAATCTGTTTTGCATCTGTTGCTATATAGATATTGGCAGTGTGTGTACAGAGTCCTTCACTATTGTTATATGGCCATAATTGGCAAACATTTTGGACCCAATTCCATTACTCCTCAGAACTGCTTGGGTGATCATCCAGGCTCATAACTTTTGCGAACAATACAATGATCTTTTTCCATATTGCCTGGTCAAGATTTGCAATTATGAGCATGATTTGTTGGGTTATTTCTGCCCCCCCTTTGGACAGATGACTTCTGGCATTCTAGTCTATGCATTACGCTTCTGACCTGTTCCCCTGATTGATATATAATTTTGAATTTATATCTTGACAAGAATTCGAACCATCCGGTTTGTCTTCTGTGGAGCAGTATTGACATCATGATATATTCTGGATTCTAATAGTCCATCAAGATGTTGATTCAATGTACTGAACTTTTGTATTCTGGCCTCTACTGCTTGAGGCTTTTGACTATTGCACCCAGCTCTTGATTGTATATCTTGCAATTTTCTTCAGCTGATGTGTATTTCTTTGAGAAAATACTACCAGGTGAAAATTTTTTTGATTGTGGTATTGTAATAGTACTCCTGCTGATACGTAAGTAAATGTATCAGTTTCCCCAACCATCTCTTTGTGATATTCAACATAAACTTTTATTGGCACAGTGGTAACAGTATCCTTCAGCTTTGCAAAAGCTTTTTTTGGATTTGGTCCCCAGTGAAATTGTACTAATTTTTTAGTGAGTTTGGTTAATAGTTGTACCACCTTGTTGTAGCTCCTTATGAATATTCTGCAGAAGTTGGCAAATTTCGGAAATACTTGCACCTCTCTGAGTTTGCTTGGTGCATTTTATTCTTTGACCATCCATATCTTCTCCAGATCCATCACACTTCCATTAACTTCTTCAGTTCTTCTCAGATATTTGACTACTTCTGGGTGAAACTCGCATTTTCCTGAATTCAGATAGAGCCCTGCGGCCCTAAGATTATGCAGTACTATCCAAACGAGTTCATTATGTTTCTGTATATCGATACTGTAGACAAGAATATTGAGGAAGGCCATGCAGAACATAATCAGCAGAACATATTCAGCGATGGTCGCAATGTATCGTTTATATACTCCTGTCAGGATGCCAGTGTATTGGTCAATCTGAATAGCATTACCAATGACTCAAATGGACCATATCCAGTTCAAGACCCTGGCTTCTATTCCTCTTCTTTGGCAATCCTGATTTTGTTGTAGACATCCCTTACATCGAGCTTGGTATAGATCCTTGCTTTTGAATGTTTAAAGAATATCTCCTGAATCAATGATAGTGAATAGTGATTTTGGATTATTCCTTCATTCAATTCTCACTAGTCGTTGCATAATCTTAGATATCTATTGGGTTTCTGTGGAAACAGTACTGGTGCTCTACATGGTGACAACAATAATCCGATAAACTCTTTCAAAATGTTTATTTCTATCCATTATTTTAGAACCTGTAGTTCTTCCCTTGACAGGCTGTAGATTATTGTAAACAGTGGTGCAAATTCTGCCTGTAGTGTAATCTTGTGGTCAAATAGTCCATGGGATGGTAGTTGTTCTGTTATTGCTTTGTCAAATAATAGAAGAAACCTGTGGTATTCCTTTGGTATTGGATGTTCCACAGGTTTCTCTTCAAAGTCATTCAGTTCGAGGGCTTTGCAGATTGGATATGGAGTTACCGCATATACTGTACTGTGCAGAAAAAACCCAACATAATCAGTTATCAAGTGGTGTTGTGTTGGGCCATTCTCTACACTTGAAATCAGTAATCAGGGGGTGTTTGGAGGTTATTGACAAGTAATCAGCGGCTCAACTGGCTGAGTAATCATTTATCAAGCAGTTGAAATTTTTTCAACATTGGTTCATGAAGTCTTGTTGCTGTTAAGCTCAAATGCTAAAGAGTAGATGCACACTACATTATATAATACATCCGAATGATATACAACATAAAGATATCTATTTACACCTCTTTTTGCATCATCTCGGAATCACTTTGAGTATATATAATGTCCAAGCAGCCACTCAAGCGTGTACTTCTCCAGTATATGTGACCTGTGGGCAGATCATTCTGTAACATGTCCTGGGTAACAATACTCAGGGCAATATCTTCATTATCTTTACCATCCTCTGCATGTTGATAATCCTCAGGAATAGTGATATTCCGTTCCTCAGAATAATATCCTCAATTCCTCTGATTACCAGTAATATCATTCTGATACTCAGTGTCTTTATTGAACCAAGCAGACCAGGTATTTTGTGAGGTACTGGATGAATAGATAACATTCCATTGCGATGTTTTGCAATTTTGCCAGGCCTTGGTTGCTGCATCAAATAGATAGTGCTAATTATTTCAATGGATTGGATAATCTATTAAGGTGTTTGATTTCGCAGAATTCCCAACTTTGTTGGTAGATACACCATGTCAGCTGATATGCTTGCCTTGATACTGTCCATAACATGCTGGATAAAGAACTGTGCTGCTGCTTGCTTGATACTGTACTTGAATAGCTATTGAATACCAACATCACAGGGTTGGAAAACACCTATTGTAAACATAACTTAATCTAATCCTTTTCCACCGCACATCCCCAGCGTGAACCTTGGGTATCCCATCAGCCCTTGTGGATCCAAGTCATGCACTTCGTTTTTTCTTGTTCCCATTCCCACCAAAACAAAGGAAATAATTTAACTACATTCTTCCACCCTCCTCTTCCCTTTTGCCTCAACCCCCTCCCACACCTCTAAAATCTTTATTACCTCTTTATCCCTGAGAAACTTGAGTACCGCCATGACTGCATTGTCTGTATCAAACACCTGCACTGTAGGAACCTTCATTCTCTCCTTCCACCCACACTTCTTCTTCAGTCTCTTCCAAAGGTCATCCTGCTGCCACTTCCACTTTTTGTACCACTTCAACAAGTTGTCAATTGTTTGTTATTTGTGTTCACACAACCAGCACTCCTGACTTTCGTTTCTTTTTATGCGTTCCAGAAAAACTCCATCAGGGGCATGTCCCACCTTTAACTGAAAGTACCTTCTCACGATTTTTTTTTTAGCCTCCCCCAACAGCATATGTATTCTCCTCTTTTTATTCATCCGATACACCTTCTTCTGGCTGTTGAACTTGGCTTTCCACCATGTTTCCGTATCTTGCCGCTTGGCCTCTGTGACTTTTCGTTGCACCCTGGCCATTGACCATCATTTAAATTTCTTCTTCAGCTCCAGTGCTTCCCCATCCCTGTTCTCTGCTGCCACCTTTGCCGCTTCATCTGCCTTTTCATTACCTTCAACACCTTGGTGTGATGGGACCCACTTGTACTCCACCTGAATACCCAGCCCCGCTAACTTGTTTTTGTGATTGATACTGTCAATCGCCATTGCTTGTCCTGGTCCCATCCACATATGTTGAACTCTTTGGATTGCCATTGTGGAATCGGAGAAGATGGAAACCCTCTCTATCGCATCGTTTTCCCTGACATCGACTGCTTCTTGTTAGGCCCCCAAGATGCCATAAACTTCGGTGTTGAACACTTTCTTTTCCTTTCCCAGGAAGTTCTTTTCCTTCTTCCACTATTTATTCTCTTTCCATACCACCGTGCTACCTACTTGTCCATTCTCCAATCTTGATCCATCAGTCCATAGAACGAGCCCTTCCTGCCTACTATACACATACTTGAGGGCCTACTTCTTGTCCAAAATAAAAACTTTTGCATCCGACTTGAGATCAAATTTTGGCAGACTGTTTTGCTCCCCCCTTCATTCTATCCCAATCGACTTCCTCAATCTTGTTGACAGTTAGCCATTTCCCCTCATATATTCTCCTCCTCCATTCCCATCTGGCATCTCCAACAGTTGTTTCGCAAACTGCCTCACTCTGTCATTCAGAAGCGATACTGCTGGTCTTAAGTCCGCCTCATTGACAAGTGGTACTGTGGGTGACAACTTGAACATCCCAGTCATACTTCTTGCTGCCACATTAACCAACTTTTGGATTTTGTATTGTCATCCTGCCTGTCCATCCCACCACAGCTCTGCCCCATACAGTGCCAGACTGAACTGCTGCGATTCGGACCTTGGGTGCATTGTCAGGTTTAATGCCTAGCTTCCTTGTTATGGAGTGGACCCTCCCTTGTATCTTGTATGCTTTTGCCAAAATGATATTGTGATTATTCTGGAAGTTCAGTTACCTGTCCAGAAAGACCCCCAGCCATCATATTACCTTTGGCTTCAAGCTCATCTGCATGTTATTGTCAACTCGGATCTTCGACTTCACCTTTCCTGCCTGGTGATTGTGTTTTTTTGAGAATAATACTGCTTCGGTTTTGGCTCAGTCAAACCCCACAGCATTCGCTGCTGCCCACTCTCTGGCCTTTTCTGCACACCGTTCTATTTGTTGTACACACTGACTGTATTCTTCCCCTTTGACCACCCATGCCACATCATCAACAAATGACAATGCCGTTACTGATTTGTCTGTCTTTTTGAAAAACTATTGGGGTGGTGGCGGTTCCAAGTGAAAGAACAAGTCCGAGATGTAGATGTCAAAAAGAATTGATGAAACTGGTGACCCCTGTGGTACTCCCGTTTCCACACACATTACCTCTCCTTCTCTTCCATCCATCATTACCATTGCTTTTCTGTTCCACCTGAAGCTTTCTGTTCACCTGCACACATCTTCCTCAAAGTCCATGTCTTCCATTCTTTTCATGAGGATCCCCTTAGCAACACTTGGGAAAGCCCCCTTCATATCTATTAGCAAAGCTGCTGCGATCTTTTACTCTTCCCACATCTCGTCTACACTTTGAATCATTCTTCCCACAGTATCCATCACCGATTCCTCTGTCTGCATCCAAACTGGCCATTGTGTAGTCGCTCCTCCCTCTCACCCTTATCTGCTATCACTGTTGCTACCACCTTCTCGACAACCTTTTCTAGATGATTTTTGAGTGCATCAACCCTATTCACCTTAGCAAGATGATAATTATCTTTGCCTGGTTTGGAATTGACCACTCCTGTGACGGTTTTCCACTCCTTCAGATGGTAGCCTTGTCGGATTGTTGTTCTTACTAGATTGCTGATTATCTATTCATCCCAATTTCATTGTAACCATTTCGCTTGCCAACCTATCTTGTCTGGTCTCAGTGCCTTCCTGACACTCTGGCTGAACACTGCCATCATTACTTCATCATTTCCTATGACTTCAAAGATAGCTCTGCCATGTCGGTTCGTACACTTTCTGGCCCAGAAGTAGCTAGACATCCATCCCACTTCCGTAGTGGTGTGACTGTTAGGCTGTTGTTTCGTCTGGTATACTTTAGCACTCTCCACACTTGCTCCCCCTCTGCTTCCTGCACAAAAGTATCCCAAGAGTCTTTTTTGCTGCTGTTGATGGTCTTCTTCATCACTTTCCTTGCCTCCTTGACACTGGTGTGGTTGGTTTCTCCTTTCCTCATCAGTTTCTTCATGGCCCCCAGAACTTATCTCATGTCTGCAATGTCCTGGTTCCACTATCTTTTTGATCTTGCGCACACTGTTGTTCTTTTCGCCTTTTGATTCAGCAACTCCATTAAGGTTTTACTCATTTGGGTTGCCTTTTCTTCCACTGTTGGATTGTGCTTTCGTTGCACAGCATCCTTCACTTAGCGCTCCACTCTTTTCACCACTTCTTCGCTTGCTAGACATTTTCCTCTTGCATGCTGCCTATGTTCCATCCTTGGTAGTCTTGGCTCATACCCTTGGATGATTCTTCCCCCCAAACAACTTTTATCATCTTGTGGTCCAATCCAATATCTTCATTGTCTTCTGTCATCGTTCTTGCCGAGATGTCTGTCACTCCCCCGCCTCGTGTTAGGGTAATGATGATGATCACTCGATGCTGCCATTGTTGATGGTGGTAATGCATGTTGGCTGACCATCGTTTATCACCTCCACGTTGTGTTGCTCGATGAGGTTTTCTAAGGACATGGCATTTCTTCTTTGGCTACCCCCATCGTTCCACATAGGACTGTGGGCATTGAAATCCCTACAGATGACCATGTTCTTTGACTTGATGATTCCATGCCAGTGTGCCTCTCTGGCCCTTCTGATTGAAGTCCAGTTGGTGTTTTCACAGAGTGTTTGATCGTAGACGTTGGCTACTATGAACTTCACTCCTGTATTGTTGGTGAGTTGAAAGACCTGGACATCTTCTTGTCCTCCAAAGACCCCCAGCCCATCTATTTTGATGGGTGTGTCAATCCTTACAGCCAACATTGTCCTTCTATCTTTGATGAATCTGAAGCCAGGATGGCCGGTCTGGCATTTCTCCCCTATGCCTTGATAAGCTTCTTGTAACACAACCAGATCTGCCCCCATCTCTATTCCCTTTTTCAATGCCAAAATCATACTCTTCTTTCCCCTTCAACAGTTGGCCTGTAGGATTATCACCATTGAGTTGCGGGAATAGATTTTTCTGTACCTTGTTGCATGGCTGGCCCCTGGATTTCCTCAATGTGTTTTCTTTTTCCTTTGTTGCTGTTTTGGGCCTGGTTTTCCCCTACCATCTGCTCTTCCTCTGCAGTAGCTGGTGCTTTGTTCTCTCTCACTTTGACTTCTTCATCTCTGCCCAGGATTCGGAACTTTTCTCCTCTTTCTCACTTGCTCCATGTGGTTCTCTCCTCCCTGGCTGGCTTGATCACATCCTGCTTCTTGGGGCACATATTGCTTCTGGCAATGTGGTTCCCCTTGCAGTTCGCACATTTGTCTCAATTGTGGATGCTGTTGTGTCCCTTCTTTGCCTTGCACCCCGCAACATCACCCTGATGATCTTTGGTTTTGTGTGGCCCCACGCACAGCATGAACTTGACCATTCCCAACCAGCCGCATTTGAATACGTGATGTCCCCATCCGCAGCAATTGTTGCAAAAAGTGTCAGAGCCTGCCCAGATGTAGCTTTCCACCTCCTGCAAATAACCTGCTGCCTTCAATCCCTTCTCAATGCATTTTGAGCCATCATCTTTCCCTAGATTGAAAGACCACCGACGAAGCCAGCTTGTCTCTACTTTTCTTCTTTTCCTTAACTTCTGTGGTGTTCCCCATCCATATATTATGCATGGAGATGACAATTCCCTCATTTTCTGCTTGGATTTCCGTCTTCAAATTGTGCAAGCCTCCTGTCGTCTTAACTGTGTATTGGTCAAATCTGATTCCGTCCATTTTGACTGGTTCCCAGATTTCATTCTTTTCAATTTCTATGATTCCCTGGTCCACTTTTCTGGCTGCTGCAACAATTATGTCCTTGAACACTGTGACCATATTTCCAGAGGCCTCCGGAGTTGCCATGGCCATGATTGTACATCTGACATTTGGGTTGATCTGTTCAAATCTGATGTGGTGAGGGACACCTGCCCTGTAAAGCACAATATTTGCTACTGACAGGATATCCGCATCACGTCTGTGGGGTAGAGGGAGGGCATTGTTCCTCCTGAATATTACCATTCTGTTCTCCTCCGAGCTCTTGTTTGTTGGTATGGGTTTCATGTTGTTTCCTTCTTCCTTCTTCTCTTCTGTTTTCCTCCTCCTCCTGACAACTTGAAAACCATCCTCCATTGCATCCTGTTTTTTTGCCGACATTGCTGCGTTTTCCACGTATGTTGCCCTGTTTGTCTGTTGCGGTGGCTGTTGCCGAGGTTGCTTTTGCCTCTTAACCTCTGCTGATTTTGTGACCTTTGAATCGTTGATCGCTGCTATTGGTCTCTTGGGTCTATTCGCAGGCGCGCTGCCGCTTGTCATTGGTGGGGCCATATGTATTGGCTTGGCCATTCCTCTGAGTTGGATTACTGCTAATGTCAGTACAGCCTGAACAATCGGTGCCTTTCCCCCTGGTGGGAACTTGGTGCATGTTTGGAGGCTGACAACTCCAGCCTTTCAACATCCATATCCTCTGCCTCTGTCATCGTGTCCACAACCTCTTCCACCCGTTGCGACAGCTCTTCACTCATCTCTATATTTCCATTAATGATCATCATCTCTCTCTGGACCTCCTGATGTAACTTCTTCTTTCTCTCATTCTTCTCTGCACGCATCTTGTTTTCCTCCTCCTCTCTAATCTCTTCTGCCTCAGCGCACCTTTTCTCATACTTTCCAAACAACTTTTCTATCATCAAGTCCATTGACTCACTGCTGATTGATTGCTTGTGCATTCTTGACACTGTGGATTCCAGCATGACGTATTTTGTCGCCATGTCATTCACTATTCTGTGCATCTCATTCTGTTTTCTGTCTTTGATTTCTTATGCTCTGTTGTAGACTTGCACATATTCCTTCCATTCTTGGTTCAGGAAGTGATCGAGTTTTGCCATAACATCGGTGATCACTGCCTTGTCAATTCCAACAGCTTCCATGAGGTTGTGCTGTTGGTCGATGGATTTTGTTGCCTCCGCCATATTACAGGCAGATTTATTCTTTGGTGGTGTATAGAGGAACCTGTTGACTGGCTTGTTGTGCACTGCCTCCTTCTTTTGTTGCGCAGCCCATGCTGTTGGCAATACTTGCTTGTTATCTCAACTGTCCCTTTCAGATTGTTCGTCGCTGCCACCCTTTCCGTGAAGGAGGCTGGGGGGCGAAATATTGAGGGTCTGTGGGATTCCCACCTCCTGGTGGTAGCTGCAAGCGATAATGCTTCCTCCAAGTCCATTGAACATGTTCTTGGGCCTGCGTGGGAGCTGCCTGGATCCAATTCCTTGATGTTGATTTTCCTCTGCTGTAACGTCACCAGCCTCCGTCATAGTGTTGTCTTCCTGGTCGGTGGTTTCTGTTGTCTCATGGTCTATTTCTTCGGTGTTTGTTCCAGCGGCTACCTCTGGGATGAACCTGCAGTTGCTCTCATGAGTGGGTGTTGTAGGGTCTTCCATAGGAAAGGATCTATAGTTGATTTGGGTTGGGGTGGTGGGTACTCCAGAAGGGAGTGATCCATAGTCAGTGCTAGATTAGGAGTCGATGAGAGCTGCAGTGCTGGCACTGCTGGCGATGCCTTGATCTATTTTGGCTTTTTGAATCTTTTCGAAAACAGCTTGCTTGTCGACTTGTTCAGAAGGAAGACCAGACTGGAAATGGATGGACAAAGACATTGTCTGAATGCTTCTGGAGACAAATATAACCGAATAGCTGCAATCCGAAGCCCAAGATTTCTGAAGATAATTGTTCTGATTGGAAGACAAGGGGCATGGCAAAATCAAGCGGTGGTGTGGTGCGTTGTCGGAGGTGCGTAGGATGTACATTGCAGATCCATGTTTGAAATTCCTGCTCCTGATGTACAGACCAACAGTCATTATAGGGAATAAGTTGTGAACTTTGGGACAGCTTATGAAGTAGAATCATAGTCTTTCGATATGGTAGAAGGATTTTCTTGATTCAATCCTTGGTTGTTTCTAGAGAACTCCAATGCTTTTGGGGGCTGAGTACAAATTTGTGGCCATGAGTATAAGCTTTTGTAAGTATCTCAGATAAGGGAAGACTTTCATTTGTCTTTCCCTTCCAAATTTACTGAGTTTGATGAACAAAACCATCCATAGACACAGCCAAAACACTTGTAAATGTCCGCTTCTCCACTTTTCCATGAATAGATTTTTGATTGGAACTATGCTCTTCATATGTTCTTGCATCTCCACCTGGTACCAGAACAACTCCTGTCTGGTCAGTATTCATGATTAGACTTGGATGAACTTGATCCTTCTGTACTGTAACTACAAATTGAACACTGATTTTCTTTCAGTGATCTTCTCTATTCTCAGGGAGTTTCTGGCCAGCCTTGGTACCCTATCTGGAACTCCATTTCTGTTCCTGGTATAGGAAATGGAGTGTAGTTGAAATGGAAAAGAACAATATCTTTGGGCTATCACAATCGAGGTTGTCTTCCTCTTTGAAAGACAAAAGATATGGAATCTCAGCTGTGATAGAGCCAAGAATAATATTACGTGTAATAGGTGAATTGATAGAAAGACTTGCTGTTTGCAATGACCAAAGACTTATAATACTCTTTCTTTAACTTCAGAATATGGTGCACAAACTCTTTGCTGTCCTGGACCTCGGTACCAGCAACTCTGGGAATCGATGACCTGTTGTAGAACAATATCAGTCCAACCAGGGACAGATATAGTGTGATCAATCCAAGCATGAACTGTTCCAGAATTCAGTTGTTTGTAGGTACCCTCAAGATTGAATATGTTCTGAAGTGAAGTAACAATTCCTCGGAGACTGAATTTACTATGTTGAGCTGCGATATTGATGGCATGCAATAGTAGTGGATGAACCCAATTGGCTTTCTTATATGGACTTCATAATGGTAGATGGTTTGCAATCAGATGGTGGGGTGTTGCTCTAGTGATTTGTCATCCCATTGCTGGTAGTGAATGTGATCCTGCTGCAATGAAATTTGTCGCCACACTGGATACATCTATCACTATTGCTTCATTTACCGTTCGCTTTATAAGCTTTCCTGATGAATCCTGCAATCCCAATTGGCTTTCTGTATTTTGCCCTTTGGATCAAAATTGCTTAACATTATACTTGACTGCCTCCCTGTGAACAGCCTGTTTATCTTTGGAACTGGACTTCTATCATTTGAATTTGACTGGTAGTAAATCGGCTTGTAATCTACATACACTGTAACTTGATTTTCGGATAATGCTGTGAGAGATTTGCTCTCTCTGTACTTGATATTCTTTGGTAGTCATAGTAGAAAAGCAGGAACAGACTGAAAGCTGCTTAACATGGGCATGCTGCGGATCCATTGGGGCAGGTGTTCAAAGGTTGTCTTTGCTCGATTTTGAACTGTATTGTTTTTGGAAGTGGTGTACAAAATGTCAATATATATCACAGTGCTGCATATCAATGGATATACTCATATGGATGAATAGAATCAGTCTGAATACATATGCCCTATAGCATATGTCCTGTATACAGTACTTATCTACAGAGTCTGTCAATCTATGTATATATGCAATACTTACCATCCACAAATAGGTAATCATCCTATTTTATTTGGAAGCAGTATATGAATAGTCAATATATATCACTGTTATGCATATACACATACAGATGAATAAAAAAAATTTTTATGCATATGCCCTACAACATATGCCCTACATACAGTTCATGCCCTACAGAGGCTGAAAATCTAAGAATACATACAACACATGCCCTGCAGAAAAACAAAATCACCCTGTTGTTTCTATTTAGCAGCCAGTAATCATGACGCCACTTCAATAACCAGGTTGTAATCTGGAATGGCTGTTTGGTTCTCTCTGCACAGTACAGTACTTTAAATTTTTCCTTGTAGTTTCTTTGTATGTAGGGTGTTGCTGCTATAGTACAGATATCAATCTTCGGTTTGTGTATAGTTTTTGTTTCCATATCGTCTCCCCATATCCATATACTGAAGTAATGTTGGAAGTATGGTTGGCAGTAGTTGCTATTGAAGCGAATTTTGTTGCTTTGAAATTTGATCATGACATTGTGAAGTGGCAGACATGGGAGTTCTAACTCTATGGGATTGTGACTTAACTTTGGGATGAATGCTGGTAATTGCTTTTGATGTCCGTATATCCCTAGGTTAAATTTTACAATTTTTGTAATGGTTCCTGATTTAATAGGCTTTGCATTGATTGCTTCAAGTCCTTGTGCATTTGATAATTATTTTGCTTCTAACTCATAATGGTGAACAAAAACCTTATCAACAAATACTATTCCTGTAGCTTGGCAGTCGATTAAAATATATGTGTTGACCAATTTGTCTCTGATTTTGAAAGTACATTTCACAACAAGGTATTTGCTGTCAATAGAAAATTCTGTTATTTCTATACTGTTGATCGAGAATTCCAAAATTCCAACAATCGTCGTAACATTTGTTACAAAGAAGATTTGTACCCAGTCCAATGGCTATTGGTATTGCACTAGTTTAAGCTTTTCCCAATTCTTCTTCCTGTTCCTTCCCTTGGTCTTGGTTTTTTTCAAACAATTGATTGCCACTTGTACTGATGCTTCCTTTAACTTCCTTGGGCAACTTGCTGCACAATGTGTTGAATCACTGCAATACATGGATAATCCTCCTTTCCTTCGATGCTTTCATTCCTCCAACATGATGTTCCCTCTCTTCATTGCTGAAAGATCCATCTGTGCAGGGCTATTGTAATCCACCACTGTTGCAGCTGGTGCTGCCTCTGGGGCAGATATGGTGTTGGTCATGGTTTCAGGTGTCTTTGACCCTCCAGTTCAACTGTCTGACATTCTTTCCACGTTTCTGACATGAATTCGGGAATTTGGCTTTGACTATCCTAAGATGAATTCAGTGAAATCCAATGGAATATCACAGTATTGCAGTAAATCATTTAGTTCTTTGGACAAACCTTCTTGAAGAACATCTAGTTGTGCTGCTTCATTGCAATTGAAATCAGGTACCCAGGGTTGGAATTCTGTGTAGTATTTGATAACCTCTCAGTCTTTTTGCTTCAGTATCAGGAGTTCTCAATTAACCATGGTTCATATATCCTGGTCTCTTCAAGCTGACTGTAACAGATCCAGAATTTTTTTCGATGACTCTGTCTTCAGGTTTCCTGTTTTTCTGTCGATGTATGGTTGGACCTAATTCAACACCACCCTTTCGACACAATTTGCTGTATACCACATCTTGGATTGTTCACTGAAGAATCATCCTGGCTCATCTACAATCTTCAATGCTAGTGGTACCATCCATTGTATGAGTGCCCTGCAGTCTGTTCTCCCGAAACTGAGGATCTCACTGCCCTTATGTCCCCTATTTCTACCATTGCCACCACTTTCTGTCATTGCCAATATCTGGTTGACTTGTATCAGGTACATTCTTCTTTCTTCACCCATGATCTTCAGTAGTTCCTGGGCTTATTCCAGGTCATACTGCAATTCTGCCATCTTTGTAGGTTGATTTCTTTCCCGTTTTCTTTTTAATTGGAAACTTCATCTTGCAGGTCCCCATGCCTGATGATTGCTTCTCTTGCTTCCAGCTCTTTGATCCTGGTTCAGCTCTGGTTTGATTTCAGTTGGGTTTTGGATCTCTTGATTCCAAGGGATTTTACTTGCTCCTTTATATCGGTAACCTCTGTATTCTTCAAACTTGTTGGAGAGGGGATTATTAATTCCATTTTCATTTCGCATTGTCTGCGAAAATTGGTTGTTGATCAGCGGATATTTACTCTAGATCCATATTGATTGTCAGTTTCAGTTTTTTTCATAACTTTGGAGTTTGAAAGATGTCCCTTGTTGTGTACCGGATTGGGACAGCCATCATGTGCTTTTTCGAAGTGTGTTTGATGCAGATATTTGACGATCATCCAGCCAAAAACTTCTGCTGTTTTTAGGTACTCATTACAGATGTTTTTCCATGTATCACTTTTGCAGTATATCTAACTGTAGTTGCTACAGGTAACTTTACTCAAGATGTGGTTGATTAGAATCCGGCACATTAATGCCAGATGATGAGTCGTTTGTAGTCTATTTGATGATGAAAGTATTCCCCTGGTTGAAATTGAAACAGAAATCGTTCGTTGACTAAATGACACTTTTGAATTGCATTGACATTTGCTTGGATGTCTATTTGAGCAAAGTATATCTCCACTAGGAGAAGAGTGTTTTTGCTTGTTGGTAGGCTATATACCAAGGCACAAGTAACTTGATGGTGATGATCCAGAGCAAGCAGACAAGGCAGTTGCATTCTTGAATGCAATCAAAGAAGATATCGAATTCATCTATGCTGCAGTTGCTTGTTGATATTACAGTCCAATCCTGAATTGCTCTATAGTTACAGTAGATAGTTGGATTTGAATAATTGCAGTCCAGCTCTTCTTTAGTTTCTGAAGAATAACAATAATAAATTTGACCACAGATTCTCTCATCCTGGCTCATGTATATATTTTAAAATTGGCACTAATTGCTGACAATATCCGGTTTCTTGGATCTTTGAAAGGTCTACAATCCAGATACTCAGATATGTTTCCACTAGGAATCGATTACTAACCTATTTTTGACATTGTGTGTGGATGTAAAAATTATGCAGGAAGTGTTATAGGTGTAGTGACAGTGAAAGCAGCCTGAACAGTTAGGGTATCGACACACAAAATTATAACTGGTGGAACCAATGGTAAACTTGTTCTTCAGTCAAGGTTTTGGGGCTTGGGGCTCCAAGGGTTATGAAAAACAAACTAGTATTTGGGGATTCAGATACTGCAATGATTACAAGAGACTGGAATTCAGAATCACAGGAGTGAATACAGGTTTGGGGCCAACGGTATTGATTGTTTTGTAGACCAGAGAACAAGTGAAGAATAAACCAACCCTGCACTAATCTTTACATCTTTTAGACAATAAATGTTACTGTTGTCATCATAGCTCACTTGTTCAATTTATATCCTAACCTTTTACCAACTGGTACACCTCCTCTACAACAGCCACTCTCCTGCCACTGTTGCACTATCAGTATCATTTTCATTATCTTTGGCAATTATCCAAAACCTGTTTTCTCAGTAGAAAACCTATTTGTTATTGTCACAATGCATAAACCTGTTTTCATCCAAACTAATATGCTCCTGTATCATCGATTCTTATCTCACACATCTGTGACAGATATATCTGTTGGACTTACTAATACATCTATATTGTTTCAAAAATTTATTGATTATACTTTATGACCTAACCTGTATAGATTCTTCAAAGCCATTTTGGACTACATTCTAATTGACATTGATAGTTTGAAGAAATATTATGCATAAATTACAGCAGTTGTTTCTTTGCCCTAAGAAATCAGTATATATTCTAGAATCAAAACTTGCAAGTATTACAAAGAAGATATTTAGTATTTAGTATTAATTGTCAGAGTGAATGGAATCTGAATAGACCTTGGAGAGAGTTCAAGTGGTGGATAATTGGTAGGCCCTGAATGAACACAACATGGTCTGACCATTGTTGGGCATTGTGAAATATCATTGAAGATTATATGCAATTACATCCAGGTGGTACAACTGCTGATACAACTGCCAATACGATAACTACCCTGTTACAGGAGATCCGATTGACAATGAGTATTTGCAGTACTTACATCAGCATTCACGACAGCACTAGTTCTTGCTTGTATCTATTATAAAATAATTGTTCTTTTGAAGGCAAATTCATTGAGCAATATCTTTACAGAAGTTTTGTTCCAGTATCATAATCAGGTTGTATGAGATTCAGTTGCTTTGTTTTCTACAAAACATTTTGCCATAAAGGAAAATTACAAAATCTATAATACAGAATTTGGTACTATAGTTTACAGTTTGGAAACATGGAGGCTCCAATGCAAAAGTTGACTATATCAAATCATAATTCTTAGAAAACATCAAAGTTTCAAATACTCCATGATATCAATATCACCCAATGCAAGACCAACAAGACTATCTGCATTTCTCTTCAGGTATATGTTTGAAATCTTTTATAATCCAGGCAAACAAGGACAGAAACGAATTATTTATACAACAATACTTGACCATATTTGTCTCAAGTGAGGGGGTGGAAAAAACTCAGCCAATCATTCTCTTAATAGATAACCTTGATTAAGTGTTACTTTAAACTTTGACAGTAATATTCACAGAGACAACAAATCCAAATAATATTCAAAATGTGTTAATCAATTGGGTAGTAATGATTTGTCAGCTGTATTCAATTGCCATCAGCTATTGATTATTTTTACATGAGAAACCACCTATAAAATTTTTGGAAATACAACATCGACAACAAAAAGATGAAGACAAGCTGAAGTAGACTCAGAAATGTCATAACTCATCGGTTGCAAAATATCCAAGTCATGTGAAAATGTGTGATCTGATAAGTGGATGTGACAGATCAAGTCATATGAAAAAATCATGTAGACCGATTCGTATGTAGGTACCACATATTGCAATTCAGTGAAGCAACTTATAGAAATCTTGACAGACAGTCAAAACTGTTTGGGATACCCAAACAACTGGCATATGATTTGAGTATAAATTTTATGGTTGGAATATTGAAAAGCAAAAAATTTAATATAGTATTGAGACTAGTTAACTGCCAACCAAAAATGTGATATTTGGTACCCTGCAAAAATGAATTTGATTGAAAAATGCTGAAAAAGATACACAGAAAGAAAGTATTTGAATTGCATGGACCAGTACCAGAAATAATTGTATTTGATAGAAGGCCATATTAGGTATTGAAATTTTCAAAATACAGTTGCTAAAGATTGGCAATAGGGCAATGGCTGTTAATCATTGTTATCCTGAAACACAAAGCCAAACTAAATCAATTAATTCTGTAATGGAACAATAGTTTTGAAACTTTGTTCATTATCAACAAAACCTTTGGGTCCACTGGTTAGCAAGAGTCAAATTTGCGACAAATAAATATATTCCAAAGATAACTGATTGTTGCATGCATTTTGGGAATTATGGATTATACACATGGATAATATATTGGAAACATCCAATCAAACATTTCAATTATATTAATAAACTTAAGGCCCTGCAGGAGGTTGAATAAATTGAGTAACTTTTTGGTAAAATCAGGGTACGAACAAAAAGGGCCCAAGCTGAACAGTCTTAACAGACCGATGAATCCTAGAGAATCAGTGTATAATTTGAAATTGGCAATAAAGTATAACTAAGTATATGAAATTAATCAATTACCAGACAAAGTAAATGACTCAATTTGAAATATATTGGACTATACAAAATTGTAGAAGCAATCACCTTATTAATCTACAAAATCAACCTACGTAATTACTTAAATATTGAGAATAATTGACTGTTATTCCAGTCCGGAACAGCCATTCAGGATTCTATTCCACATCAGGGGCAGGTGTCTCTACAAACAGTATTCATTCAAGAAACAAGATGAATATACAGTTGAATGGATCAACAATTCTCAAATATTTTGTAGGCAGTTCTAGTGCCTAGTGAAATAGCAAAGCTGTAATAAATAATTATCAAAGCCAGCAGTTAATATCAACAGTTTCAAATAGATAAATAGGTCTCATAAAAATCAGCCAGGAAAGCCAGATTTGGAATCGTGTACAAACTTCGTCTGGAGTGGAAACTACTGTCACAGAGAATTCATGGCATGCAGGGATGAAAAAATGATAAAACAGGTTTATGCATAGCAGAAATAAAGAAACAGATTTTCCATCAAAGGAATCAAGTTTGCAATCCATAAATTGGATTGAATTATCATTGTTGTAGTTGTATTTAGTGACAATCAATGGTGGGGTGATGATCAGTAAATAAAATCAAACCTGAAGTATGATGAAAATGAAACCAGGTTTCGAACAGAGACTAAAGCACAAAGAGAATGATCACAGGTTTCAAACGGAGACTAAAGTACGATGAAGGTATAAATCAGGTTTTGCATGAGGTTTTACATAAAAGGACGGAATCATACAAAAGCAGTGAACAAAGACAGCAGGAGATCGGAGATACTATGGTGCGAGTGAATTGCTGAATCTAAACCAGGCGTTTGGCGGAGGATACGTTTTTTTCTTCACTCGTTCTCCCATCTATACAGCAATCAATCAGCTTCAGCTTTTACTTATTTCACACTTGGTGATTCTGGATCGAGTCTTTTGTATACAATTCTTGTTTTTGTAGCTACAGGTTGCCCTCAAACTTCTGAGCCATCCAGCTTTCAGTGTTATGACCATTGGATCCTTGAGCCCTGAACCGTTGACAGAAGAACGAGTTTATGATTGATTCTACGGGTTTTACCGGAGTTGGTTAGACCTGTGGGGTCCTACCTCTGGGATCTGAAAATGGGTTCTTTTCTATTTGGCAAATGGAAATAATTGCACATATCTCAATAAAAAGATAAATTTAATACTTCAAAAACATTTCACACTTTCTGCCCAATTTTTCATTGTATATGATGAAATATAATATTGTGATATGTTCATTACTTAGGGCACTGTACACGTACTACAAATCAATTACAGGTGATCTCGAAGAGTTATTGATAGCTGTTTTGTATTTAAAAACTCTCACACAATCTTTAAAAAATAGGATATTGAAATATAACATAAGTTCTGCACTGTTTCTCAGCGATCTGTTCACACTATGTTGACTGCCACTTTCAGTCCCATAGCCTACATGTATGGTCGCGTACAGGTTGTATATTCAATTATAATGAATGACAATAAGCTATGTCGATTTGAGACTTATCATGCAATACTGATAAATCGCAATTTAATAATTGCTGATACTTACTTTCCGTGGGAGTATGGATGCATCATTATGAACTGTTTCATCAACGAAAGCAGTCAAGACTTCACAAACATGAACAAATAATATAAACTTCATCGTGCTAAAGGTGTTGTACGACAAAAGATTGTTGACGCTGCATTGACGCCGACTGTTAGTCGTGCATTCTACGTGTCTGGTTGTCCAAATACAATAGATATGATTGTAACAGCGGGCTTTCATACTGATTCAATAGAAACATACCGTGCGATAGGGATTGATCGTGATTCAATTTCTCCAAGCTCGGTTTCACAGGTTACTCGAGTGCATCAGTATAGATTGATGTATCGATGAAGACAGTCAAAACTGCTATGAAATTATTGGTGTTCACAATATCTCACATGCTAGAGTTGTCGTGCGACCAAAAATTGTTGACACTCCATTGACATTCACTTTTGGTCCTGCAGTCTAGGCATTTTATTGTGCAAAAACAATAGATATGATTGTAACGGCGGGCTTTCATGCTTATTCAATATGAACATGCCGTGCATTACAGATTCATCATGATTTTATTTCTGCAAGCTCGGTTTCACAGAATGCTCTAGTCCATCAGTGAAAATCGATTTGTCAATAAAGGCAGTCAAAACTATAATTCATTCAATGCAGATAACATTATCTCACACACTAGAGATATTTTGCCATCAAAAATTGTTGACACTCTGTTGACCCTCACTTTTGGTCCTGCTGTCTACGCATGTTATTGTGCAAACACAATCGATATGATTGTAACGGCAGGCTTCCATGCTCATTCAACAAAACATATGTAGTGCAATACGGATCAATTGTGATTTAATTTCTCCAAGCCTGGTTGCTCAAGTGCTTCAGTAAAAATTGATATGTTGATTCAAACAGTCAAAACTGCAATTACACTCATGGAGCTCAAACAATCCAACACGCTAGAGAGGTTGTGCAATGGAAAATTTTTGACGCTCCATTGACGATCACTTTCAGACTTCTAGGCAAGTTGTAAGGTCGCACATTTACAGCATATTCATTCGTAAAGGCAGGCATTCATTCTTATTTGAGTAAGAAATGTTTTGCGATTCTGATATATCATGATTCAATAATTGCTGATACTCATTCTCAGAGATAGCATGGAAGCATTATTGAAACTCACTTCACAGATTCCATTCCATTGTATTCACCATTATTTTGCACAATTGGACAACGGATACTAAATAATGGATTGAATATCGAAATTAATCAAGTATGCCCAATAAACCCTCTCGCCTATTCCCCTTCATTGGTAATATCTTCATCCTCACTGTCGTTTTCTTTGAAATGATGATTAGTAATTATTCATGTGAGAGGGGGGAGTATATACCTGACATATCCTTGATCCTGTCATCAGTACTCGAGCCATCATAATTAGAATCATCTTTGTCTTCTGAATCCTCAAGTGGGGTAAATTCATTCAAAAGGCTGAGATGAAGCACTCTTTCAGGACTAAGTTGTGCTGCTCGGGCTGCAGATAGTCTAGGGGCTGCAGATACTACTGGTGCCGCTGAGACTGTTGGTACAGTAGTGGTTCCCGGCTTCATGCCTTTGCACCTCCAGCGGACAGCAGTATTTCAAGCAATCTTGTTTTGGCAATGACGGCAGCCATTCAAACGATTATCATAGATCATGGATGGATGCTTTTGAATGACCGCCTTCACCCTCTAATAGCCTGGCAACTCGACAGCCTATCTCTTTTCTTCTCGAATCTCTGTTCAGGGCTATTGAATTAAATTCTTAGTTTCTTCAATGAAGCACACAATATACCAAGTTTGGCCATATTAACCATGTTTAGCATGATGCCCATGTCCACCTGTTTGAGCTGTAAATGCCCACCTCGCCTGGCCATTGTTGTGGACATATTAAAAACCTGCTGAAATTCAGTTGCGGTGATAAAGATTGAACATTGGAAACAGCAGTTACTTCAATCGTATACCCCTCCGTTGCCTCCCTGAATGCTCTTAAGGATGCTCGTGTCCACTCTGGAGGTCATTTGTCAGAAAATTTGTCAACAAATACTCCGGAGTTAACAATATCATAGTACTCAATCTCACAGATGGTTCGGACGAATTCCTTGGTAGACTACAATGGGTTGCCTTGTTGGCTGTTGTTGAACAGTTCACATAGTTCCAAACGGATTGCAGCAAAATGTATCTGATCAGTTGAGTGTCGTTCTTGCAGATCAGGTAACTTACATTCCATTGCATGGTTTTCCCTGTTTTTCTTGGCACCAGTTTCGCGTACAATTTTCAACTTTTTGTTCTCATACATATTTCTTGTTGCAATATTGGCTGCAGTTCAGCAAGGATTCTGGGTGCGTCGTTGGAGAAAAGTGCCTTCAACTCCTGTATTCATTGTAGAGGTGGGTGTTGGGGTAGATACATTCTTCAATGGACTACTTGAAGCAGTTGCTTGTGGTTGAGCCATTGCCTGGGAATATGGTATATGAAGAGAGAAGAATTCGAGTTTGGAGAAGAGCAAGAACCTGAAGAACATATAAGAATTGATGCAAATATCAAGTGGAATCTTAGTTTTCAACAGTCAATATATATATTATCGCATTGTAGTATTTCACGATTGACCCTGCTGTTGATGGCTGCAGACACGCAAGGATGTTGGCCTGATTCAAACCCTGCTCATTGTTGGCAGTTAATGATATAAAAAGCTGAATGGCTGGCAATATGAAATCTTTGCGACAGTAACCGGTGGTTGTATGTTCTGTGTGATAGCTGTTGAAACTGAAGCGATGTCATGTGCAACAGTTTCTGCAGCCAAGTTGAATGGATGTTGGATTAAGATTGAGCATTTTTCCAAGCTGTTGCAGTCATAGTGCCTGCCTATAAGATCATTTTGGTAGTATAACTATAACCATAAAGACCCACCTCTCCACCTCTGTCCAACTTCCAACATCTCCTCCACAAACAAAGTTCACACAAAACATACCACAGATCAACAAATATTGTTCAGACTCCTCAAGAACACTTTTTGGCACTTCCAGTGGGCAAATACAGCAAATCAACTATTTGTGCAACAATACGACATCATAAAGCGAACCAAGGCAAGACTGGTGTTGAAGCAGAACAGGTCAGAGCACTTGGCACTCTGCGAAGTCTCCGTTTCAAAAAAAGGTGTGTAGCTGAGCTCCGACCTGAATCATACTTTGTGACTAAGGAAGCAAAGGAGAAGTGGATTGAGGAATTTGTGCAGAGTGAAACAGCAGCAGCAAGACAGAGGATTGCGGAAGCAGAAGTGGCAGTGGAGAGAGTGCAGAACTCAGTATTAAGAGGAGCAGCAGCTGGTACAACCGAAATGACATGTATAGAGATGCTGGAAGTGGTTGAAGATAGTGTTGATAATGTCACAACTTCGGATAAGGCAGAAGATGAAGATGAGAAAGAGCATGGAGAGGACAATGACGATGTAGAGCTCAGTGATGAAGATGAATCTGATTGGGTGGTTGGCACAATCAACAAATCGGTTCAGAAACAATTCAATACCTTTCAGATGCGGCAGATGAAGCTCGATGAAATAACTGCACCAGGATGGGCAGCTGCAGAAAATTACTTTTGCGTGTGCGATAGAAAGTACGGCACTGCTGAATTGAAGGTTCTGGCAGTGGTTACTCCAAATACCATTACAAATTCAGCTAATACAGTGGCATTTGGTCATTTTATGGATGCGATAACGTCACCTATGCCCCAACCACCCTCTCCACCTGAAAGGAGTAATTTGTGACTAGGAGCTGACAAACCTAATGAAATTATTGATATATTTGCGTTAGTCAAAACGGTTGAATAGATGCGGAATTTGCCTTTGCAAGTATTTTTCTCTACTAATTATCATCCAAATGTCTGGTTTAGCTGAGAATATGGGTACCAAGCATGGTGGCTGTAGATATAGATTGTTGTATAGTCATGGATTATCATATTGATGTTTTCGACAGTATCTTATATGCAAATGCTTTTTTTGCCCTATTTTTATATTTGTTAGTTTTCTATAATTTCAGTGACAAGGTTGTGAAAGATAAAAAAAATCGTCAATACATATGCAAGGATGGTACTGAACATATGAACTTTAAGTACACCTAATATAGAAGATACACCACCTATCAGCATGATTGAATTAAGTAAATTCATTTTCGGAATGAAAGTAAAAACTTAATTGACAGGTAATTTGCAACCGGAATTTTATATAAGTGTTGACATATTTGCGTCACCAATTGCGGTCTGATCGCATACCTCATCAGGTTGAAAGACTGTCATCATACCTCATTCAAATGAAACTTGAACTGCTGAACCTGCCGCACAGGCCCGGTGCACATGATGGCAAGCTCACAAAGTCCTTAGGGAGACCATGAATATTTGACACAACCAGCTGGATGACCAAAGTATATGATTTTTAATACAAACTTATCTGATTAACCTTATACCGTGTAAAGCCAGTCATAAGCGGTATAATATTACAAAACTATGTTTCAATAGCTATGTGAACTGTCCATCAAATGTCAAATAGTAGTGCTATGATGCATAGTATGTAGTCATATTGAAACAGGTAGTACAACAGCTTATGAATACTTGCAATGAATATTCTTATTGAATATGCATTAAAGTCTGCTGATACAATCAAATATACTGCATTCGCACAACAAGACATATAGACTGCAGGGCTAAATGTGAGCGTCAACAGAGCATCACCAATTTTTGGTCTCACAACATCTCTAGCGCATCAGATTGTGTGAGTTCCATTAGTTTAATTGCAATTTTGACTACCTTTATCAACAAATTGATTTTTACTGATGCACTCGAGCAACCAAGCTTGGAGGAATTAAATCACAATTAATCCGTATCGCACTGCATATACTCTTAGAACATACATGAAAGTCTGCCGTTATGATCATATTAATTGATATTGCATAATTAGACACGTAGATTATAGAACTAAAAGTGAGCATCAACGGAACGTCAATGATTTGTGGTCGCACAATATCTCTATTGCATCAGATTGTGTTGGCTCCATGAGTGTAATTGCAACTTTGACTGCCTTTATCGACAGATCAATTTTTACTAATGCATTTGGGCAACCAAGCTGGAAGGAATTAAATCACGATTAATACGTATCGCACGGCATATTCCTATTGAATAACCATGTAAGGCCACTATTATAATTATATTTAGTAATTTTGCATAATAAGACACGTAGACTGCTGGACTACAAGTGAGTGTCGACGGAGCGTCAACCAATTTTAGTAGCACAACATCTCAAGCGCATCAGATTGTATTTGCTCCATAAACGTTATTGCAGTTTTGACTGCCTATATCGACAAATTGATTTTTACTGATGCACTCTAGCAACCAAGCTTGGAGGAATTGAATCACAAATTATCCGTATCACCCGGCATATGCTTATTCATTATGTATGACAGCCCACCGTTACAATCAGATCTATTATTTTTGCACAATATCATGCGTAGACTGCTGGACTGCAATTCAGTCTCAATGGAGCGTCAACAATTCTTGGTCGCACAACATCTCCAGCACATCAGATTGTGTGAGCTCCATAAGTGAAATTGCAGTTTTGACTGCTGTAATCGACAAATCAATTGTTACTGACACACTTGAGCAACCAAGCTTGGAGAAATTAAATCACAATTAATCCGTATCACATGGCATATTCATATTGAATCAGCATCATAGCCTGCCTTTATAATCATATTAATTAATTTTGCATAATATGACATGTAGACTGCAGGACTAAAAGTGAGCGTCAATGGAGCGTCGACGATTTTGGTCGCACAACATCTCTAGTCTGTCAGATTGTGTTGGCTCCATAAGTATCATTGCAATTTTGACTGGCTTGATTGACAAATCCATTTTTACTGATGCACTCGAGCAACCAAGCTGAGAGGAATTATATCACAATGTATTGGTCTCCTTCCTAATATTCTTATTGAATACGTATGAAAGCCTGCCGTTATAATCATATTGATTAATTTTGCATAATAAGACATGTAGACTGCTGGACTAAAAGTGAGTGTCAACAGTGCATCAATGTTTTTTGGTTGCACAACATCTCTGGCACGTCAAATTGTGTGAGCTCCATGAGTGTAATTACAGTTTTGATTGCCTTTATTGACAAATCAATTTTTACTGACTCAGTCAAGCAACCAAGCTTGGAGGAATTAAATCACAATTAATCTGCATTGTATGGCATATTCTCTTCAAATATGTATTAAAGCATGCTATTATAATCATATTTATTAATTTTGCATAATTAGACACGTAGACTGTAGGACAAAAAGTGAGCATCAACGAAGCGTCAATGATATTTGGTCGCACAAAATCGCTAGTACATGATATTGTGTGAGCTCCACAGGTTCAATTGCAATTTTTACTGCCTTTATTGACAAATCATTTTGTACTGAGGCATTCAAGCAACCTAGCTTGGGGAAATCAAATCACGATTGATCTGTATCACTAGGCATACTCTTACTGAATACAGCTGATAGCCCCCTCGTAAAATGACAAATATTGTTTTTGCACTGGATACCCCTAGATTGCAGGACTAACAGTGAGTGTGGAAGATGTGTCAATGTTTTTTGGTCATACAAAATCTCCAACTCAAGGGGATTGGAATAAATTGCTAACAATATCGCAGTTTTGACTGTCATAACTGTGTAATCATTTATAACAATGCAGATGATAGCGAGCATCAACTTTTTGTAACACAGCGTACATATGGACTTAACATCTGATTCCAAGTGCTAATGAAGTATAAATACATTGTCATAATTCAGATAATGCTACTGCCGTTCAAAGCAGCTGATGTGGAACAGAACAACTAGATAGACTAATTTTATGTCTGAAAATACTTCACCTATATTCAAAATTTTATTTACCTACTGTTTCTCATGTGTATCATTTATTCTTACATATGGTCTGTGCAAGTAGGTATTTAAGACCTCAAGAATTCCATACTCTAATTGATACTTTGACTGCAGTTCAATTGAAAATCTCTTCAACTCTATATTCATATTCCCTTCAAATTGTTTTTCGATGGCTGCTGCAAAGAGCCTTGATACATCCTCACGCGAAGTGATGTACTCTGCTATAACTGAACATGTCTTTATTCGAGATTTGACCCATGAAATATTGCAAATGATTTTTGATAAATGGTGGACCTCCATGAATATTCAAACAAAAACTACAATTGTATGGAGCGGCTCCTGGCATGCACCAGCTTGGCGATTCTACAAACTTTGTGCAAATGCATCAAATTGTAGCCTGGGCATCATTTGCATTGTCTGTCATCCGTATCTTGTACATCCATCTGAGAATGGAACAAGTACTATGGGGAAACATCTTTCATCAAAGGGACACAAAGTACAGCTGGAAACGTTAATGAAGTCTGATGTTACTTTATTGACTGGTTCGGCTGGTGATGAGCAAGCTTTAGCGGTACTGAAGAAAAAAGGCAGTCATGGTATTATGGTGGCATGATATTCCCATCAAACACAAATTGATTAACAATTGAAGATTATACTGATGATTTTGACAGGCAGAACATCAAAATTGGCAGATAGTGACTTTACCACCCATTAATTCAGCCAAGAAACCTGGAACCGCTATTTGATGCTAGGATTTGTTTCTGCACATATTCTATGGAATGCTATTACGAACCTCGAGTTGTGACGAATGTTCAATACTTTACAGCACCGATTGGTTCTGCCCTCGGCCTGTACTCGAAGTAATATTTGCCGAAGAGAATACTCCTTAACAATTGATGCATCAAAAAGTAGTTGCCAACAAAAAATAATGTCAGTGTAGCATTAGATGGATGGACATCAACAAATACATTGGCCATTTGATGGTTATTGGGTATTATATAGATCACAACTGGTGCTTATGTGAAGTACAGCTTGTATTTGACAAGATTAGTGGCTGCTTGGTTTGAATATTTTGTACCGCTGACACAGAACTCTGGGTTAATGGCAAACACACAGATTCACCACGGGCTGAGCATTTGAAGGAGGTACTTGAACGTTTTGATCTTACTGACGGTCCATTACTCAGAATAACTACTGATAATGCCTCATCCCACTATTCAATGACTCGGGAGCTGCAATCGATATTTGAAATCTCAGGAATCGACTGGTCAGCATTACGAAACAACTTACCATGCATGGCGCATGTCATTCAGCTTTCTCTAGGGGCATTCATGAGTAATCTGTGAGTGAACAGTCGAATCAAAGCATGGGAAGCCACGGAGCGTGATGCGCAATTTGAAGACAATGAGAGTGCGGAATTGACCAAAAGCCAAAAGTCTCAGATGTCTGAAAATGCAAGAATCCCTAAGGTGGCAGCCATCAAGCCCGGATAAGTTCAAATCATTGAAAAGGCAGTTACTGCATGCTCTCTACACTTACATGCTGAATACTGACTCTAGATATAACAAAGAATGCTTGCTGTATCGATTACTCAGACTCCTGGAAGTGACAATGAGTATCTCAAGTGCCAGAATGTAACACCGGGAGCGTCACTCCAGGTTTACCCGGTCCAAGAGTATCCATACTTAATTCAGGACTGCTTCGAAGGTAGATTAGGAGATTCGCTCGGGATGTGGAAATCACCAAAAAAATCTGAACGAAAAGAATCAATTTTCTCCAATGTGTATATTGTTCAAGTTTGTTCTTATCGCTGAGAAGGTTGATGCCTTTCTACCCTCGAAGGACCCGAGGTCTTTATACCTTCGCATTCGTATTCTAACAAATAGTTCTATCTATGCTGTTCTCTAGTGCTCAGGCACCCGAACCAACTTCGATTTGATACCCGGTCATATCGCAACTACCGCTGTCCTCCATCTCTCCATCCTCCATCGTCTTTTATCATCATTGGATGATAATCAGACCATTGGTATCCTGTATGACATCATGCTCACGGGCTTGTGCTTCCGGAACAGTGGTATTCTTTCGATCTGATGACCTCCAGACGAATAGGCCTGTTGCAATAGAGAGAGTATCGATGTTCAGAGTCGGCAAGTATTTTTAGGCCTCCGGCAGTTCATCAACTGTTTGGCTGGCGCCATTCAGTTGTTTGCTGGCTGTCCATTTGTTGTCAGCTTCTTGGCCGATCCCCTTAAGCTGTTTGCCAGCTGTTTGTAGATTCGGAGTGGAAGTAACTGCGGCCATTAACTAGCTGTTGTTGCTTATTGATGGTGTGGGTGTTCATTTGCTAGCCATCGAAAAAGATTGGCCCTGGCATCCGAGACGTATGAGAGCCGATGATGTCCAATCAGGGCAATTGTGGGTGATCGTACATGACCCTGCTGCAAACTTGCTAGGTGGAATACTGCCCCCTCTCTTCGAGAGTTCATCTCTGAACGACCATACTCCATGCTAATCTGCTCTTCGTTGCCTTTGGTGAAACAGGATCCACCATGATGAAGTGAGTCATTCAAAATCCTTCACATAGTGAATCCCCACGGACCATTTCGCTTCGACCACTTGCTCTGGGATATGCAAGCACAATCGACCAATCAGTTTGCTTACGTCCAGACGAAGCATATGGCAGCAAGCAGAATCAGTCAATCAGGTGCGTCCAGTTAAAACACTTTGCATTCTTTTTCTTTCTTTTGATGATCTGGAAAAATCGTGTCCCCGTGTGCCCTTAAAACCAAATCCATCGTTCTCTTGATCCATCATTCTCTTGATCTGGAAAACCATGACCCCTTGTGCCGTTAAAAACCAAATCCTTCTTCCAGTGTGTTGCTAGCCGTTGAAAACCCTTCGTGCAGAAAAGTTACATGCTCAACCGTACATTTAATCGTGTTATCCTTCGCGGCCTGAGGATCCAATCTGTGATACTCCTTCAACAGTCTCTTGTTATCGAAGTTTTCAAAAGGTTTCTCAGACCAATCTGCTTCCTCAGGATACCCCTTGCACTTGACCAGATATAAAACCCGTTTCCGTTCCATGCTGTACTGTTTGCCCATGATTTCCTCAACTTCATAACCCGTTTCATACTCATAACCATCCATGTTATGACCAAGCTGATTAGCTTTGTGATTCAGCTTGGGTGTAGGTCTCGTAGGGTTGGTGGCGAGTCGATATGATTTGATGAGTGATACATGGATGGCAGTGTAAATACGCCATCGACTGGGTAGCTCAAGCTTATTAGCGGTGGGTGAGAGTACCTTCGAGACCTTGAATGGTCCATGAAGCTTCATATCAAGTTTCCTAGATGGTCTTCGAGTTTTGAGGTTCTCCTCATTAAGCATAACTAGATCGCCAACTGAATACTTCGGAGGTTCCATAGCACGCTGGTCATGGTACTTTCCAATTGTCTTCGATGCTTGCTCTGAGCCATTACGGCAGAGTGCATGCACGCTGGTCATCCAGTAAACGTAGTTCCTAGATGACACATTCTTTGCTTCTGCTTCGATGGGCCAATTCATTCGAGGATCAAATCCAAAGTTTGCAAAGAATGGTGACATTCCTGTAGCGGTGGTGAGAGAGTTATTATTAGCATACTATTCCATTGGTAACATCTTGGACCAGTTATCCTGCTCGTAGTTGTAGTAATTCCTCAGGTAGCATTGCAGCGTTTCGTTGACTCTTTCTGTTTGCCGGTCCGTTTGAGGGTGGAATAGCAACGACATCTTTAACCTAATGTCAAGAGCTTCGACCAACAAGGACCAAAATGAGTAGGTGAACCTAGAGTTCTGATCTGACACTATGTTCGATGGTAGACAATGAAATCTCCATACTTCTTTCAAGAAGATTTTGACCAGGTCTGTAGCTCTCTTCTGTCCATCTGTCAATGGAATGAAGTGAGCCATTTTGGTGAATCGGTCAACAATAATTCATACCGATGAGCATCCATCTGATTCCGGTATTTCGATGATAAAGTCCATGGAAATGGAATCCCACTGGCGGTACGCTAATGTGATTCGTTGTAGGAGTCCGTAGCGAGCATGACGAGCTGCTTTATTCGTTTGGTACTCAGAGCATGAACGGATATAGTCTTCACTGACTTTCTCCATCTCTGGCCAAAAGAAGTTTTGTTTGATCAGCTGAATTGTTTTGTCCTGCCCCATGTATCCAGCCATTTTCGAATTGTGCTCCGCTTCCAATATCTGTTTCTTCAACAGCAGATCGTCCGGAATCCAAAGTTTGACTTTGAAATCAAGGGCTTCGTCTTTGAACGAGATATTTGGGCTAGGGTTTCCTTCCATCGCTCAGACGTACTCATATTGCCATGCCGCATCGTTATTAGCGGCGCTGACCACTGATTAACAGCCATGAATTGAACTTGACTACTGGAATTGCTCTCAACTGTGCGGAAGAAATCGCAATCGGTTTGCCTTGTAACCTCATCGCCGTCACTTGTACTGTTTCTCCTTCAGAAGTCACCAACTGATCGGGTCTCAGAACACAGTGGATAGACTGGTTTTCGTGTTCTTTGGCACTACCTGCCCCTGGTTTAGGGTTGTACTCCAAACATCTAGATAATGCATCCGGTTTCCCATTTCTACTACCCAGTCAATGGAATATTTCAAAATCATATCCTGCCAATTCTTGTGCCGAGCAGACTTGTCTTTGATTCAAGATCTTCGTAGACATGAAGTATTCGAGATTTTTGTCATCGGTGAACACACTGATTGAATGAGCTGCACCTTCGAGATATCGTCTCCACGCTTTGAATACAGATTCAATGACGAGAATTTCCTTGTCGTGGATTTTGTAGTTAATCTCTTCTGTATCCATTATTCGAGAATGATGAGCAATGGGGTGTAGTTGTCCATCGATGACTTGGGAGAGTACTAGGCCAATTGCAAAATCACTTGCATCAGTCTCAATCACAATGGGGCAAACAGGCTCCAAACGTTGTAATATGGGAGGCTTGGTAAAGTACTTCATTAGCATATCGAAGGTTATTGCATTTCGCGGATTTGCTTTCCAATTAAACTTTTTGTCCGTTTTCTTGGTTATCTCCGTTATGGAATGGCATATCTTTGAATATCCTTCGATGAAGCGTCGATAGAAGTTGGTGAATCTGAGGAAAGACTGGATGTCCTTGACAGACTCCTGAATCTCCCATTTAAGAATACTATCAATCTTGTACTCTGACATACTGACACCTTCCCGCGATATGAGATACCAAAGGAACTCAACTTACTTCTGGTGCCATTTGCACTTATCGGGTGCTATAGCCAAGTTGTTTTTCTGAAATTGACAAAACACTTCTGTAGTAAATTGCACTTGCTCTTCTCCGTTTGCTGTATAGATGGGAATATCATCTATGTAGACTACAACTCCATGATCGATTGGATCTCGCCAGATCTTATTCATCATATCTTGGAATGTAGCTGGCCCGTTTGCCAATTGGAATGGCATAACTAGGCATTCATAATATTCATATCTTGTACGAAACTCTGTTTTCGATTCCTCACTGGGTTCAATTTGAATCAGGTGGTACCCTGCCTTCAAATCAATCTTGGTAAAAATCCTCGATCCAGCAAACCTGTCTCTAAGTTCATTCATAAGTGGCAATGGATATCGGTTCATAATTGTTACACGATATAGACCTCAGTAATCTACGCACAATCGTAAACCTCTCCCATGTAGCTTTGGAATGAAGAGCATGGGTGCACCGGCGGGTGACTTGCTAGGACGGATCATTCCAGAATCACTCATTTCCATCAGATATTCTATAAGGACCGAACGCTCCTTTTCTGAGAGCGCATAGATGAGACTCCACGGAGATTGCTCTCCATCTTTTAAGTCAATCGCATGATCGTAGGATCGATGAGGCGGGAAGAGCATTGGCAGATTCTCCATTGTATAATGTTTCAAAGTCACTGTATTGCCATGGAATTTGCTCTACGCAATCGATCACACTCTCATGTGCCGCATTGACATGCATTGAACCAATAACCCTGATCCTTCGAGGATCTGTACTGAACGTCAAAATGGAATCGTAATATTCGATTGAGAACGAAGATACCACTGTCTTTGTGCAATCCTCATGTCAGTGTTTCGATGTTAACTGGAGCTTATCATTTTCTTCGGTAACTCGACTGAGTGCTCCATTCTTGATGATCTACCAGTAAGGTACTATAATATCAGACAAATCCTCCATGAGACCAATTTCGAAGGTTTCTTTGATATAATGGAATTCATACTGCAGAGTAACGGGGAAGATGTACTGCCAATCCGCTCCTTCTACTCTTTCACCATCAAAGTTTTCGACTATCTTTGGTTCCGTTCGAGTCACTAATGAAACACCATGTGATTCGGCCCACTGCTTCCACATCGTAGGTGTATCGCACCAAGTATCCAAGAGAACCCTTACAGGGATGTTCATATCATCTCGAAAGCTTGCAAACATGCGTATTGTGGGTCTTGAACCAGTCTTGGGTTCAGGTGGCAATTGTTGCTTTGGTTTCTTGCGTACAGGCTGAGATGCGTGGCTGCAGCTTTGCGTTGCAAATCATTTCGGTTGACCACAATGGTCAACCGCATTTCGACACAGCTCCGGCCGCAATGGGTCATGATTGTGATTGTTGCGTAGGTAAATGAGTTTTGAATGAGTATGACCAAGATCATTGGTAATCGTTTGTCACTGGTCACGCTTGGATGCTATTTGACCAGCATATTTCAAGTATTAACTCATCCTCTGGCGCTCTTTCTTACACAGGAGACGAGAAAGTATATTGAATATCGAAAAGCTATAATACCAATGACCGCAATGGTAAAACCCAAATGAAAACCCAAAAGCAATATGAATATCTGTACTCATAAAATCAAACACTGGAGGTGTCTGTTCTTCAACAACTCATCAGCAAGATCGCAATCCCAAAGGAACGACAAAGGGAAGACAAATGAAACTCGTTTCATTTGTCAATGTCAATGCCATTTGAGTCAACCTTGTAAAGCACTCGAGAGCTTGAGGCTGCTGCCGGTTTCGTAATTCGGTGAGCCAGACTCCTGGGCTTGACCTTGGCAGAGGTGGTAGTTTCTTCTGGCGTTTCCATCTTAGGCTTCTTATTCTTCTTCTCTTTCTTGCAGGATGACATCTTGATGACATTCTTACAGAATACCCATCAATGCGTCAACAAACTGCAGCACTTGCACTCGTTGCACTTGGCTCTTGCTGCAAACAACAATTCCAGAAAACCTGTCAGGTCTTCGCCTTTGTCTATATTCGCAGGCTTAGGACCTTTCTTCTCCGTTCGAGGTTTCTTTGTGTCAGAACCTTTCTCAAAGTTCATCTTTCCTTGATTCCCCTCATCACCATCATCATCACGCTTCTTGTTATTGTTCTTTTTGTCTTTGGGTTTGTGATCATTGTGTTGTTGCTTTTCTTGCAGGCATCGCGCATATGCGCAACCGACTTGTTTGAGCAGTAATTCGTATTCTGTGTCGTCATTTGGTGTAATCTTCGAAAATAATATTCGATCCATGATTTCTTTGTTGAGTCTGCTGTGTAGAGCCTGCCGCCATGCAATTACTGATAAGCAGACATGGTAGTTCAAGTCCTCCATCTTTACGCTGTAGTCCTGGATGTCTCCCTTGTGCTTCAATTTCTTCATTGTTTCTTGGCATTCTGTTTCTTCCTTCGTGTCGATGAATCGTTCGTCCATAGCACTGGTGAACATTGACCATGTGTCAACCTGAAAATGCTTCCTATGCTGTTTTTCTCGGATGTTGTACCAGCCCAATACTGGCTCTCGAAGGATACTTCCAACGAAAATGTTTTTAGGGTCGTTATTATTATAATCATCCTTCAACCATCTGAGATAGCGATGCACTCCTGTAATCCAATAGTGGTAGGACTCATTCCTGTCCGTTGTGTCTCCCTTAAACTGGTATGGAAGTTCAATTTTGTGCTCATTGCTTGGATTAGGAGCTCATGGTGGCTGGGGTGGTATTTGTGGTGGTAGCGAAGGCAATTCGCTATAATCCGTTCCAGCTGGTGGTGGAAGTGGTGGGAGAACGTCGTCTCTACTATCTGCAGAGCTGGAGCTTTTTGAGCTGGAGCTAGAAGACTCGGAGTCCCATGGGGGGTCTTGTTCAATGCCTTCTGTGCTGTTTCCATCACCATTTGGTTCGGGAGTCACAGCCTCCTTGATCAATATTTCAACACCATTACTTACAGTGTAAGGAAGGTGGAATCCCTGCTCGACAGGCTCGGTATCCCCTTGCTTTGGTTTCAATACTGACCGGGCCAGTGATTGTACTGATGTCTTTGTTCTCTCATCTGAGAGCTTCGTCTGCAAAGCTCTTGTCAATTGTTTGAATTTCTGCTCAAAGTCCTTCTTCATCTTTTGCTCTGATGTCTTCCTTTCTCTCTCCGCGTTGTCTGCCTTTTTCTGTGCTTCCTCCTGTATTCGTTTTGCTTCCTGACGAGACTTGGCATATAGCCTGGACATATGTTCGCCATCTTCTTGGGCTTTCATACAAACATCCACCAGCCCCTGGGATTGGGTATGCACTTGGAGGACAAGGCGTTCTTGGGCTCATTCCCTGTTGTCAAGCAGAATTGAATGGATTCCCCTGGCTGTTCCAGAAAGTTGGATGTGCTTGCCGAGGGCTGAATGCAGCTCTTCATAATCTTCGGTAGATTGGGCCTGCATCAGAAGAATGGCTGATTGGAGGTTGGCCGCAAACAGCTAGGATTGGATAACTATATCGGAATGCTTCTCGAGTTGAGCCCTGTCCATCTTTTTCACTCCTGAATAAATAGCATCATATATCTCGTTTTGTCTCATGATGAGGCCTTTGTAAGCTTTGGCCAATCCTGGGTGGGCAGTCTGTATCTCGAAATTTTCCTCTCTTGCTTCTAGAATAAGCGGGTCTATTTGTCCGAGCTCTCAGTTGATTCCATCCAAAAGCTCTATTATCCAGTCCAGAATATCTTCCCTTGTGATGAGCTGGTATTCTGTGACCTGCTTGTTCTTATCGCTGAATAACAATCAACGCATTTCCTCTTCTGACCACCCTGTAGTTGTCCGTCATGCTGGTGTCTGATGCAACTGTTATAGGACGACAAATGATTGCTCAACAGGGGTGGTGTGAAAGAAAAGCAATCGAGCTCCGGATTCTTGCTGCAGTTGTACCGACGGTGTGCAGCCTGGGTGGGGAGCATACTCAATCAAGTACCTGCAATGTGGGAATAGGTAACGAAATGTG
Source organism: Trichophaea hybrida (assembly GCA_015178995.1). Taxonomy (NCBI): domain Eukaryota; kingdom Fungi; phylum Ascomycota; class Pezizomycetes; order Pezizales; family Pyronemataceae; genus Trichophaea; species Trichophaea hybrida. The sequence goes on from WHVE01000144.1 coordinate 58,351, forward strand.
GGTGGTATTTCGTCCGAATTCATTTACCAATTCCAATGGTAAATGCCTGTGACGATGGTCGATATGGCGGCTGCTGCTCTGCCGATCGTTGTGTGGGTTCCTCCGCAGATGTGCTCGCAATTACACACCTCCTGAGCTTCCCAATCGACATGCAAGCCCTTGTATCCAGTCCAATGATCAGCGAAGACTGGATTGTCCATACTTAGACCTCCTCCTTGTCTGGCTGCGACTGCCCAGCAGAGTTTCCATGGATACGGCATATCAGGTGTGTCCCAAAAGTAATCTTCGAGAGGTTATTCTGTTTCGTTTAGGAGAGCATCGATGCTATCAAAGAAGTTGATAGGTTCTGGTTCTACAAGCTGCGATGGGATTCCTACTAAATCGAAGAAGTTGACTTGTCAGTGGCAATTGGAGTCATATGGCATCAAGGTCGCTTGATGTATGTGGGTAGAAAGAATACCTTCCTCAGAAGCGTTTCTTTGCTAACAATATATTGTAACACTGGGAGCGTCATTCCAGGTTTTCCCAGTCAAAGAGTATCCATACTTAATTCGGGACTGCTTCGAAGATAGATTAGAAGCTTCGCTTGGGATGTGGAAATCACTGAAAGATTCTGAATGAAAAGAATTGGTTTTCTCCGATGCATATATTGTTAAGGCTTGTATTTCTCGCTGAGAAGGTTGATGCCTTTCTACCCTCGAAGAATACAAGGTCTTTATACCTTTGTCTTCGCTTTCTAACAAATACTTCTATCTACACTTTTCTCTAGAGCTCCAGCACTCTAACCATCTTCGAACCAGTGCTGGCTCATTTCGCAACTACCGTAGTCCTCCATCTCTCGAACCTCTATTGTCTGTTATTGTCATTAGATTTTAATTAGACTGTTGGTATCCTTTATGACATCAAGCTCGCGGGCTGGTGCCGTCAAACTAGTTGTATCCGTTCGATCTGATCACCTCCAGACGAATAGGCCTCTTTCGATAGAGAGAAGCTTTACTGTTCACAGTCGGCACGTATTCTTAGGCCGCTGGCAGTTTGTTGGGTTTTTCGCTGGCGCCATTCAGTTGTTTGCCGGCAATCCGTTTGTTGACCGCTTCTTGGCCGATGCCATTCAGCTGTTGGCCAGCTGTTCGTCTGTCATCAGCGATTCGAAGCCGAAGCGACCGTAACCATTAACTAGCCATCATTGCTTATCGATGGTATGGGTGTTCGATTGCTAGCCATCCAAAATGTTTGGCTTTGGCATCCGAGACAAGTGATAGCCGATGACGTCCAATCAGGGAAATCTCAGGTGATCGTACATGACCCCACTGCGAACTTGCTAGGCATAATACAGAAGTCCAAAGTTCGAATTGCAGTACTGCCTACCATGGATGTGAAAACTTGGTGGAATTCAACTCCGGAATTAGTGGAGCAGGCATATAGATTGTGGGAGTTCATGCACAAATGGCTCAAAAACTCGAATTCCAGTAATTACTGGCCTTCATGTACCACAGAGTACGAATGGATGATCGTTACATACCTAATACAGATGCTGAAACAATTCGTTACTGGGCACTTTGGGTGTCGAAAAAGCATACTGTCACCCTGTACCCTGTCATTACATTCAAAAATGAAATATTCAATCATCTGGACGGCGTCATGTGTGCTTTGGTAAACCAAAAAACTCCGTGGAAAGAGCACCTGTACTTTGCTTTGAAGTTTGCACACCAAAAGCTGTCGAAATATTACTCTTCAGTAACACCAGAGACGGGCATGCTCCTCATTGCAATACATGTCCTTGATCCATTTTGGAAGTTGCGATCATTTAGCAAGTGGGACAAGACTATGGATGTTAATCCTGAGGACGAGGGTTTCATCACTGCCCAGTACAAGGATGCATTGATTTAATATGTCGAGTATGAGTACTGCACCAGAAATTCAGTTATGACCAACAGAAAATCCAATATAGTACTGAATCACAATCCCTTCTCCTCTATACCAGTGTCTGGGCCAGGTCAATCAGCATATGATCCATATGATTGGTCCAGGGATGATGAGTACTATATACCAGCAAACACAGCGGAATGTACTCCTGGGCACACTGATTGCGCAGCATAATTATTGATTGCCACCACACTTTATTTGAATTCACCATCCGACATATCCAAAAATTGGGGACAAATTGATTCCAATCTTCATGATTATCATTCCGACCCAACAGAGATCAGCAGGGCATTCTGGAGGCATGATGTAACCGATTGGTGGCAACAACAGATCAAGATCAACACGAAGTTCACTGATCTAGCCAATATAGCAAAAGACATCTTCTCAATTATGCCACATGGGGTTCGAGTGGAAGCCAGTTTTTCACTTGGCCGAGATGTCATTGGATGGAGGCAGTTGAAAACTACAGGTGAAACACTTCAAGAAAAAGTGGTTGTTCAACTGTTTGCCAGAAGCAATTTCAGTCTTTTGGCCAATGATACAGTTCAAATAGATATGTCAGTATCCGATAACGATTTTGAAATCAAGAGGGCCGCAGAGGAAAGAGAGCTGCACAGGAGGGCCAAGGTTCATGATTTTTTGAGATGTGGCAAGGCAGTCAGAACCTACGGGCAACTCAGAAGGCATCACGTGCTCAGAACACACAAATGACTGCCATTGGCCACATTTCAGATATTGAAGAAACAGTTAAAGCATCCTGGTTAGCCTTTAAACATGATGCGGTTACAGCTTTCAAACTGACTGGAAAATCACCACTCCCACCATCCTTATCACAGATTGACCTCCCTGGTGTCAAAACCCAAGTCCTTGATATGCAACAAATATGTAGGATCAACTGCCATTCTAATGAAAGTGATGATGAAAGTTCAGCCACAATCAATTCTGATACTGACGATTGGCTCCATTGGAACAGTGACTTGGATGATCCACACCATCACGAACACAATGCCGAGGGTGACAATGAGAATGATCTGAATCACTCTGATGATTTTAATGTTGTTGAGGTGGCAGAACATCCGGATGTACATGCTGCCTCTAACATTTAAGGCTTTATGAGGCCAGTTCGAAAGTCGAAACTTATTCCAACTACAGTTGTTAACAACTTTGGGCCTGTCATCTTACACGACACACAAAAAGCAATCAGGAATAAATGATGGTTGAGGGTTGATCTGTATTTCATATTTGTTTTGGTTTTCTGTTTCTTATAATTGGGCATATTATTTATTTTGTAATTTTCTTGATCATTATTGAGAAATGTGTGATATTTAAACATATGTAATGAAATGACTGTTAATACAGTATATTGGTGGAACAATAACGCTGGGCTCATTGGGATATTGTTTGTACAATTTTCAAGTCAAGTCCAAAGGTCAGATATGTTTAAGATGAATAAAAAGTAGGCAATAATGAGACAATAGATATGGTCGAAACAAATATATTTGTGGTGATTGATACATACCACAACATACTTGAATTTACCACTGCATAAGATTAAATACAATTTTGGCTGCCTTTCTTCCACTTACAATGTCTTACTATCATGTGGCAATACAAAATCCACAAATTGAACTTGTGATATTGAACTTAATTTAGTCGAAATTGGTAACAGTCAAAAACATAATTATCTATGGCTCAATTGATTAAGTCCAGGATGGCAAAAGTTGCATATGGAGTATTTTGCACCTGTTTTTGGACCCATCTAATAACCCAGTAATTTGGGCAGTTCCAAAATCTGGAGTCAACTCAGACCGTTCTTTCTGGTTCGGTTCAAGTGGCAACCCAAACCATTCTTTCGGAAACTGGTCGATTCCAACCCGAATCTGTACCGGAGGTTCAGGATTGGGACAATTGTAAACACTACTCACTGTTCAGGCTGTAATTATTGTTATTGCACTTGTAACGTGTACTACAAAGTATTTAAATCAGCAGGCCATCTCGAAAATTGATTGGTCATCCAATCCTTCTGGAAACACATCTGTTTAACTTGATTGTGGATGTTTCAAAGGACTACGAACCGAGATATTTGCAGCAACCAGTACCACTTTTAATCAGCGAAGATGACTGCACCTGCAACTGTATTTATTTTTGTAAGTTTTGAGAAGAAGAACAAGACCCAGATAACAATTACCCAAACCAAACCATCCACTGCAACTGTGGAGTAATTTAGGATTGGGCGGAAACCACTACCTACAAATGTGGAATAGAGGAATTCAATACTTTTTTTGATTGCATTGAGGAATAAAACTGCATACTTTGTTTCTTTTGGATCATCGATCTTGAACCCCTCTTGCCTTGATTTATAGCCCAACAACAACAAAATCTGCTTTGTTAGTGAAAATAGATTGACAGCAATTTGCCACCAGGCATTAAGGTGCTGGAACCCTGAGTCCTGCTGCCGGTGTGATATTGCTTGTGGCAACAATTGCTGGATTGATCGAGAAATCAATGGCAAGTGGGAACAAAGTTGCGATGATTGCCTCAAGGAGATATGCTTGCTACCAGAGCTAAGATTCAATATAAACAACTGCCTACATGAATCACCATTTGAAAACGCAAACAATTGTATCAAGCGGCAGTATGACGAGGGGATCTTGCCAGATTGAGATTACAAGCATGGATAAAGGTATAATGTCATACATGATATGGAGAATTTTACAACACTGAACCAACAAGATGCCCTGACAGCACCCAACAGCATGACGGATTACATAGCATGCATGATAGACGCTCCAGCATGTTGAATCGAGAATCAAGTAGGGCAATTGAACGCACAAATCTTCAAGTTGTTAAAAGCAGGGAAAGAACTGGAACAAAATATGGTGAACACAGACCAAGAGCTGGCACTAACACAACGAAAAGTGAAGAACATGGATGCAAGAGCAGCTATCTGTACACATGAAGACTTGCCAAATAAAGATGATCAATCTTGAACAAGGACTAGCAAGCACAGCACCAGAAGTGATGCAAACCCTCAGATAGGAATTAGAAGAAACAGAGAAACAATTGAGGATCTGTGGAGAAGAAAAAAACAAATATCGGGATCAGGTCAGAAGAGTGTTTGCACTTGTGGAGAACAATAATGGAGGTATTGGTGGAAGCAAAATACACCAAGGCAGCAAAATGCTCCGATTTGGGGGAACTGAAAGGAGAGCACCCCGAGGATAGATGGAACAATTAGTAATAACAATTGCAGATGAAGCAACATGATTCATCGATGAGCAATCCAAGATGCAATATACAGCAAATCGATTGGAAAGTGTGGCGTTGAATCAGATCCAGCCATACAGCAGCCGAGCTATTGGTAACCTTGACCTCCAATCATTGGAAAAATTGTTGGATCTATTAGAACTAGCCTTTGAAGATCAAGACATGCATGCAACTGCCACCCAAGAACTCCTTAAGCTTTGACAAAAGACTTGAAATTCTCTGAGTATTATGCAGAATGTCAACGATGGGTGCCAGATGTAGATTGGAACTCAGAAGCCCAAGTAAACATGCTAAGACAGGGTCTATCCAAAGAATTGAAAGATTCACTACAACATTGTGACATTCCAGAAGACGTTACAGCATTTGTCAAACTCTGCTCAAAAAGAGATTCACAAATCAACATCCGAGTAGCCAAGAAGAAATCCAGATGATTCGCATCTGGGCCAAAGAAACATGAAACCCCAAGAAATACCACACCTGCCCCAGAAACAGCACCAGCATGCACTATGACAAGATATCATTGCCCCACCCCGATGGACCTCTCGGTAGTCAAAGGGAAAAAAATCACTTTAGAAGAACGCAAACGTCAAAGGAAAGGAGGACATTGTATGTACTACCGAGATAGCAGACACTTTGTGGCATCATACCCAAGGAAGTTGAAAGGAGTGTTGGGACAGGTGAAAGTAACACCATTCAGGGATTCAGGAAGAATACATGAAGTGGAGAAGAAAGTCGAGTCGGGAAACGTTTGTGCCAGTGAAATAAAAATGGCCATTGTGCAGGGCATGAATGTCTCTGGTCTACAGTTGTTAAGTCTCATTTTAGAATTTCACAGTTCTCAATTAGCAGCGCGGAAATGAAGGAGTCTGTAATGACAAGCAAGTATCTTGTTGTGAAATGTTCACCGAAAATTGGAGACAGGTTGATCGATATGCACACTTTAATTGACTGTGAAGCCATCGGAATTGCATTTGTGGACAAAGATATTGTTCGCCATCATCAATTGGAAGCGAAGTAAATCCAAGAGTCAAGAGAGTTAGAGGTTATCGATGGAAGGCTCATCGAATCAGGAACCATTTTGACCATGGCAAAGTTGAATATAGAAATACAATCACATCAAGAGGAATTACCAGCGTTCATGACAAAGTTGGGGCATCATCTGATCATACTAGGATTGCCATCGTTACAACTTCAGAACACAAAGGTTGAATTCTTGGCATGAAGACTTGGCTTTGAAAGCAGCTGCTGTCAACAGCATTGCCAACATCATTCCAGTGTATGAGTATGGGGCAATCATCCGGAAACAACAGCAGCACATCCGGAAATACCCAAATTGGACATCTTCACCGTAGCAGCCTTACCTTTCATGAGCAGAGTTGGAAGGGAGAAATTCAAGGTTTACACCATCACACTGTATGAAATCAACAAGGCATTGGGAATAAAGAACCTACTAGAAAAGCCCCTTGAAGAAGTCATCCCCAAGAAATGCCACTGGTTTCTACCCCTGTTCATCAAGGTAATTGTTGAAACGCTACCACCACACTAACCCTATGATCACAAAATTAGGATCCAGGAGGACTATACACTGCCATCTGGGCCTGTTTACAGCTTATTTCGAGATGAACAACAAGGTTTATAGATATCGATAGAGACGAACATATCCAAGGGATTCATCCGGTCATCGTTATCACCTTGCAGAGCCCCAGTACTTTTTGCTCCAGAACCAGAAGAAGATATAAGACTCTGTGTCGTTTACCAAGGCTTGAATAAAGGAACACTAAAAAATCGGTACCCCCAACCATTTATTCAAGAAACCTTGCTAAGATGCTTGAAGGATCACTATTACACCAAGCTAGGCATTTGTGATGCGTATAACATGATTACAATCGCAGAAGGGGATGTATGGCAAATGGCTTTCAGAACCTGCAATAGACTTTTCAAATTGCTGGTTATGCCCTTCGGATTTACCAATGCACCAGCATCCTTGCAAGAGTTCATCAACAACACACTACAACCTTTTTGGGACATCTTCTACATGGTCTTTTCGGACGACATCCTTATCTACAGCGATAACCTGATGCAACACAAGGCACATGTCAGAGCAGTTATGACCGCACTCAAGGAAGCTGATCTCAACCAAAATACTGAAAAATTCGAGTTCCATAAGGAAGATGCCAAATACCGAAGGTCAATTGTCGGAGTGAATAGAATCAAAATCCATTTGGAGAAAGTCCATGCAGTTGAAAATTAGCAAGTAGTGGGGAAACTTAAAGAAGTTGAAGCATGTTTAAACTTCACCAATCTCTACTGATAATTTATACAGAATGACAGTAGGGTGGTACAACCACTAACAATACTCACGAAAAAGCTAATATCTTTTTTCTGGACACCTGATTAGAAAACTGCATTCACCCAACGCAAGACATCTTTTATGACTGCCCCAGTACCAGCCCACTTCGACTACAAAAAAGAGATAGTTCTGGCAACCGAAACTTCGAATTAGGTAGCAGCATGAGTTCTTTCCTAGTACAATGATCATGGTGTACTACACCCAGTGGCCTTCTTGTACAAAAAAAATTCACCTGCCAAATAAAATTTCAAAATCTGCGACCAATAACTAGGTGCAATTGTTCAAAGCCTGGAAGAATGGAGTCCCGAATGCCAAGGTTCAGCACATCTGATGAAAATTCTTACAAATCACAAGAACCTGGAGTGCTGCATGACATCGAAACTGTTAAAATGAAGGCTGACCAGATAGTCCACATTTCTGTCAAGGTTTAAATTCAAGATATTTCGCTGGCCACGTAGCAAGGTCAGAAGCCCGATGCGCTCATTTGATCATCAGGAGACATCCCTCCAAAGGGGGAGGGGGCAGAAAAAATGTTGCAAATTGTGCTAACCACAGAAAACCTCAACAAAAAATTATGCAAGTCGATGAGAGTGACTTTCACAGAAACAGTTAATATCGAGAATAACTCAGTATGTTCCGAAGAGTAATGGAATTGGGTAAAAAACAAGCAGCCACTAGAAATCATCAAATTGCAACAAGTACAACCAACTGATAAGGAAAAGCTCAAGTGGATCCAAGTGTACCATGATTCTCCGGTCGCAGGACATCCGGGATAAGCCAATACCTACGACCTGCTAAGCCCAAATCATTCCTGCAGTCAGATAAGAAAGGATGTGGATTGCTATGTACAAAATTGCCATACCTGACAAAGAAGTCAAGCGATTCACAGAAAAACCCACCGACTTCTACAACCACTGGAGATACCGGAAGACGTATGGAGAGATCTGACCACGCGTTTCGTAGTTGAACAACCGGAAAGCGATGAGTTCAATGCAATATCAGTAGTGGTTGATTGCCCAACGATATTGCGACACCTCGTACCGTGTACTGACAAAGAATCTGGGGGCAATATATGTAAAATAAGTGTTCCGACTGGATGGACTGCCCGAAACAATAGTGTCGGATTGAGGGCCACAATTCCCTTCAGAGTTTTGGAAACACATCCGTGAGAGATTGGGAATCGAGTGAAGATTGTCAACTACAATCCATCCTCAGATCAACGGCCAAACTGAAAGAATCAATGCAGTAATGGAACACTACTTCCGGAACTTTGTGAATTATCAGCAGGATGATTGGGTCCTCTGGCCACCATTGGTGGAGTTCGCAGCTGACAAACACACCTTGGAGGCGACTCATTGCGTCACACTCATTGGCAACTATGGCTGTCACCCGCAAATGACTTTCGGTCAACGTCAAATTATGTATTGCAACAATATTTGTAAGGTAAACACCCAGCAGATGGCCCAAAGAATGGAGCAACTTTTCAGCAAACTCAGAGGAGAGATGAAAAGGGCCCATGGTGTACAGTCCGAACAGGCTAACAAAGCCTGAAGAGTTGGAATGGAGTTACCAATCGATGACAAAGTATGGATGGACACCAGAGACCTATCAACAGACTGACCCAGTGAGAAACTGCACTGGAAATGTATTGGACCATCTGAAATCCCAGAGGTTGTCAGTCCATGGGCCTGTAGAGTTATGCTAACAAATCAACTACGCATTCACTACGTTCAACCAATATCCAGTTGAGCGAAGGCCACCCAGGATCGTCTCCCGAATTGAATGCAAGAACCACCGACACCGGAACTAGTGGACAGGGCAGAGGAGTATACAGTTGAGCAGATAGATGATTCCAGGCTATTCTGGAGGCAGCTGCAGTATTTTGAAAAATGGAGGGGCTACAACATGCGCAGCTGGGAGCCGGCAACCAATGTAGATGGACTCAAGGTGATAGATGATTTTGATACTGACCAACCGGGCAAGCCTAGATTGTGACCCTCAGAGGTACTTGGTATTGGAGAGTGGGGAGCTACTGTCACGGTTGTGTTGAGTGACGATCGATGGTAAAGTGATGATTGTTGAATAATATACAACCTAAAGCATGACGAAAATGAAATCAGGTTTGGAATGGAGACTAAAGCACAATGAGAATCATATCTGGTTTTGAATGGAGACTAAAGCAAGACAAGAATGAAATCATGTTTCAAATGGGGACTAAAGCATGACGCGAATGAATTCAGATTTCAAACGGAGATTAATGTACAACGAGAATGACATCAGGTTTCAAACGGAGACCAAAGCTGGACCATAATGAAATCAGGTTTCAAATGGAGACTGAAGCTTGATAAAGATTGAGAACTGGTTTCGAATAAAGTTTTACAGGAAACAAATGAATTGTACAAGAGTGATAAAGATATGAAGCAGTTGTTCGAATGAAATATAGAACCAGTGAATCACTGAATATCAACCAGGTATTGGTCAGAGGATAAGTTTCTTTCTTCACTCGTTCTCTTGTCTATATAACAATCATTTAGCTTAGACTTTGACTTCTTTCACACTGGGTGATTCTGGATTGAGTCTCTTGTATATACTCCTTGCATTCGTAGCTACAGATTGCCCTTGGATTTCTTAGCCATCCGGCTTTCAGTTTTATAACCCTCAGGACCTCGAACCCTGAACCCTTGGCAATAATAATTGAAATTATATAATAATAATCTACAAACATATACAGAATTCGAATATAAAACAAAACAGGCAAGTTGCAACAACAATTGTTGCCGATTCTGAATATTTATTTGATATTTCAAAGATGACATGTTTCTTTCTTTACTGGTTCTCTTGTCTAGAATACATGACGATAGCTTTGACTTTAACCTCTTTCCCACTTGGTCATTCTGGACGAAGCCTTTTGCCTATACTCCTTGTTACCTAGCTGCCGGCTATCCTCAATTCTCTTAGCCTTCAGCTAATAAATTTTATAAAATGTTGAACCCTACTCTATATCCTGTCCTGATATTGTTGGAAATTTAATTAGGTTTATAAGTTGCCACTCTGTAGATTTCAGGTCTAGTGGATGAATACAATCATTGAGTTCTTGTTTAAAAGAACAGATATGAGCTAGTGATACTTTGTATGGCCGGAAATATCAAATGAACTGGATATGATTGCAGATAAGAGCAACTGATCATATGCAGTAACGTGACAAATAAGATTATTGCTGGTCATGACTGAGCCATGGAAAATTGATATACCGGTAGTTATCTGGCCCATGGTCACGTGCCATTACATCATCCCCTTCTTTCAGTTCAAATCTCCGGGGCTGCTTAGTATGCATACAAGACAGAAAACAAGTAAACCATTGAACTCTATTGGTGTCATAAAGCTGAACATCCAATCAGTGCGATCAATTGAATTTTTTGGTGCGCTCAGCATATTAGAAATGCCACCACCAATGGAAGGTGGTCAAATCTGTGCTTATGATATATGTATTGGATTGAGAGCCCTAAGAAATGAATCATACAGAAGAAACTTCAAAAGATTTATCCAATTTGGCCTGTTCCAAACCTTCTGATCCCAAATTCATGAACCCACTCAAGTAATCAATTTGTAGATTGCATTTACAGGGTTATGGTTATGGACATAACCTGGAAACAGATTAGTATTGTGGCTTTGCAAAATGCTCCTGATAAAACTTTGCAATCAGTTCTTGAACATGCTCCTACTTTTCTGCAGGTTCACAGCTGATTCGCATATAGTTGTATGTGGTATATTCGAAAACATAGTGGAATTTTTGATAGTATGGCTTTGAGTCCAAGGTCCTTGCTACCTTCAATTGTCAAAATTTTCAACTATCATCAGCTGTGGTTCAAACGACAGCTTGCCAACAGCAGGAGTAGAGTATTTAGAAAGTGGAGATACACCAAAGATGTCATGAATACATATTGTTCTTGGCAAGTCTCATTTTCAAGAGCTCTTATGGATAACCTGACCCACTGTATATTGCCCAACCCAATTATGATCGAGATTTTTGGAGGGCCAAGTCATCATAATATTTCAAGTTGTGAGCCAAATCTTATTGGTGGTATCAAAAGTCATTTTGTTGCTTCTGACATATAGTGTTTAACTGACTTTGCCCGCCTGCTGCTTCACTCAGAGAATTTGATCAGTTTCCTTCCATCTTGCGGCCATATTGTCAGCTTCCACCTCTGACTTTTAGTGCGCTTGATTCAGTACCTTTAATGGCTGGATTAGGAGGTCATTAAAGTTGGTCCAGAATGGAATCATTATTGTCCATATATGCATAGAGTTGTTGTATGCAAATTCCACTAAAGAAAACAGTTGGACCCAGTTATCTTGCTCATAGTTGCCAAATGCTCATAGGTATTGGAGACAGGAAAGGGATTGACTCCAGGTATGGCTCTGCGGAGGGCACAGGCCAGAAGGGGCTATGTTCGCCCCAACTGAGTCAGAGGCAACAGAGGTATGATGATTGCTGAGTGGAGAGAATAGACTATCACACTTTCTTACTACTATATCGGTAGCAACATTTTCCAATTGGTTTCTCCTGCACATTATACGTACTGGAGCTCAATTGTGATTTGAGGTATAGTAGAATAACAATCACAAACGACTTTCCGACAGTGAAAGAAACAAATGTCATTCAATAAAACACCATATTGACCACTGTAATACCCACGATGCCTTCTGCCATGAGCCTGAACAAGTGTTGGCAACAAACCACATTGGTTCGTGCAGAATTGAACTGAGCAGGGAGTCAATTCGCATTAGATTTGACAGTTGCGAATTTCCGCCAGTTTGTCACAAATCAGTTTGCAAACCAATATATTTTGAACATTAAAATATACGCGAGTTTTTGTTCAATCAGCTTGAATTTTTCTTCATCATGTAGCGCATGAACTGACCTACCAGATAGGCCAATATCGAGCCGAGGTGAAAACAACTTGCATACTTAATGTTGTTCAAAATTCAGGGTTGAATCTGGATGAGTTTGAACAAAAATCTTGTCCAGGATTTGGTTCAAACAAATCTAACAAATCCATCAATTCTCATAAATCCCTACGGTTTGTTGCCAACAAGAGCCTTAACCCAGCTGGAGGTCAAAAGAATGACAGTTGAGAGGTGGCGCGTATGTTGAGAGCTCTTAGGGCTACCGGCTTCATCCCAGATGTATGACCCGAGTGGTACAGTGGTCTCAAACATTGGCCCGGTGATGACCAAGCCCACCAACAATGGAACCTTAATGACCTGCAAATAATCACAGATATGGAAATCTTCGAATTAGTCCCCAATTGGTTCTATGTGGTTGAGGACGAGTACTGTGAACCAGTTGAAGATCTAATTCAAATAGGTGAGAATGCTGGTCAGGAATGGGACGCAATCACCAAAGAACTTGCCAATTTGGAAAAACAACTCTATCGCAAGGAGCAGGCCTTCGTGGCGATGCAGGCGGAGTGTGATAGATTTGGATTAATGCAACCACAACAAGCCCCAGACACCGTAAATGATGAAGCGGCACCACTCTTGGTTGATCATGCAATGGCAAGGCAGCTGGCCAAGCTGAAATGAGAAGTCACAGCCAAGAATCCGCTCAATCAGTCCATGGAAGCCAAACTGGGTGCAGCATTGCAAGATGTTGAAGCTACCAAGAAAGTGTTGGCAACTGCTGAAGATGAGAGAGACATGATAAGTGACAAGATGGAGTCAGCTGTGGTGGAACTGAATACTACAAACGGGGCCATAATTTGAGTGAAGGCTAGCTCCACACCCTCCACCACCTCCCAAATCAACTCCAACAACTGCCATTTCAACATTAAGACGATGGGATTGCCAACTGACAATGGTACAGACACCCTCGATGCCATCACTGCCTGTCTATCCACCTCACATTGCCATCTCGGACCAGGTGGCCAGGAGTTCCTCTTGTCAGACGAGTTGGGAATTCCATTGACCAATTGTTGGTCCGCCACAGCACTGCTTCAGTTTGGCAACAAAGTGGCAGTTTGGGCCAACCACCGATTTCCGGTGCATACAAATGCAGGTGCACAATGGGAAGACTTATCATCTGCAGTCAAAGTGGCCTTTATTCGTGCTGAGGCTGTGACCAGGCTGAAATGTGACTGGGAGTCACTTTGAATTCAAAGTTGCAAACATATTACCACTTTTAATGAACATTTCTGAGTGCTTCAACACCAACTGGAGCCTCATGCGCCATTCTCTGATGAATGCCTTCTCGACTCATTCCAGTTCAAACTCAAGAGCAATCCAGAAGCATCCAAGACATTGATTGAGAAATTGGAAAATCTGCCTAGAGCATCACTCAATGATGTTATGGATCACGTCTCTTGAGTAGACACCATGCTTAACTGCAAGAAGCAACCATCGTCAGCAATGCTGAAGAAAATGGAGGGCAAATCAAAAGAAGGTGGTGGAAACGGCGGTGGCAGTAGTAACCGAAGTCGATATATATGTGGCAAAGTGGGTGACCTCGCCCAAACATACGCAAACCAGGAAAAGGTCCTGGCTGCATGGAGAGAAAAAAATCATCCAATGATTACAAGGGTTCTGACAAAGAAGAGAAGGAGAAAGTAAAGAGATGGGGAGGTTCCCATAGTGGGCGCAAGAAAGGCATCAATGGAAGCAGAGCTGGAGGACAGTAACCGAGCCTCCATTTGACCCAGCAGCTCCCTGGAGACGGAAATGATCTCAAGGAGCCCAAACTGCAAGAATTGTCTGACAACAATGATCGTGATGGTTCGGATGACTTGAGCTCAGGAAATGGCGTTGGGAGTGATTAGCTGAGCATTGACTTTCCAAAACTTAAACTACTATTGTGCCTACTTTAATGAAAATGTTTACTTGTCACCATCATCATAAAATCAGTGATTACTATACCTTACACCTTCTTTGTTTCAATGGAAAGCTTTGATACAAGAAGGGTGATAACACACATAGTAGTCTAGCACCCAAGACAGTCAAACATGATGGAGCATCAGAGAATTATATGTGGGGATTAACAATGGACACATTGAGACAGAAGGAAGCAGTGCTAGAGGAGAGAGATGGGGGCGGGATGATTGTCAAAACAGCCAGTGATAAGGTAGATGAGGGTATTGAGAGATGACAACAAGTTTGCCTGAAGCTCAGGCTGAGAGACGATGGTCATGTGTACACAGGATGGTTCACTGTCTTCGATGTACAGGGATTTGATACCGTCCTTGGATAGCGTTGGGTGTGCAATATTAATGGTACATACACTATTGACAATCGTACGAACGATATGTGGATAATGCACACTGGTGTACCATGGGATAAGAGGGAAAAGGTGGCCTGTATTCACTATCATTGTTTCTTGCCCCCCAACGACGAGCTTGAGGAAGATGTGGTAAGTAAGGCCATACCCACCATTGGAACTGAAATTGTTGAGGAGAGGCAACACCGTTGCACGAGCCACCACCTCTTGGCGGAAGCATTTATGGTTTGTATATAATACGATGCTGAAGAAACACTGGAGCTTCAGGAGTTACCAGATCAATTTTTGCAATGGCTTTAAGATTTTGAAAAGTGTGGCATATTTGCCAAACGAACATACAAAACGACATGGAGCAAACCGTAATTCAAGATCGGCATCTCGTCCAAAGAGGATAAGAAAGCTCTATACCACCCTCCATACTGATTATCGCCCAAGGAGAATATGGAACTGTAATGTCAATGAGAAAAGCACTGCGGAAAGAATGGATATGCCTAAACAGCAGTCATTATGACTCCCCAGTGGTCTTCGTGCCAAAGACAGATGGCAGCTTGAGAATATCCATAGACTACTGTGCTGTCAACCAAATCTCCGAGAATAATAGATATGTATTGCCCCATATCGAAGAGCTGGTGCAGCTATTGGGTGGATCATCTGACATCTCAAAGATTGACCTAGCCTCAGGAAATCTTCCAGTCGAAATTTGTGCTGCAACCCGACAGAAAATAGCGTTCTCAACTAAATATGGTCTTTACGAGTAGACGGTTCTATCATTTGGACTATCCAATGCATCTATCCAATTCATGCGAGTCATAAACCCCCTTCTTGTATCTATGCCTGAACTTCGGACATTCATAGCTGTTTACCTGATGATATTCAAATCCATAGTTTGGCAAGAAATGAACCAATGGATCACATGCAAATTGTGCAACATCAGTGGCAGCAAGGTGGCCTGAAATCCAAACTGTTGAAATGCGAGTGGTTCCAAACTGAAATTGAGTTTTGCGGTTTCTACACCATTGAAGTAGGGGCACACCCAGTGTAGTCAAAAACCGATGCAGTAGCTAAATGGCCTCGGCCTCGGAATGTGAATGATGTCCAGGATTTCCTTGGCTTGATCGGCGACTATTGCAAATTAATTTGCCACTATGCCTACATTGCATTACCATTGTACTGTATGTCCAGACTTGACAAAACAGTTATGATGGGAGGCTGACATGGAGAGCCACAGCTACAGAATGTTAGAACCGTACATTTCGCCCGGCCTGCAGAAGCAGAGGTGGCTTTCCGAACATTTCATGCGATTTGCAAGACCCCAGTATTAGCATTGCCTGAAGAAGGAAGCAAGTATGTGCTGTATTCTGACGACATAAAATATACAGTGAGAGCAATACTGTTACAGAAATGTTGAAATGGAGAGATAATTGTCAGCGCCTGATGGAATCCAAAGCTGAATAGTGCTGAGGCATGATATCCAACTTGCAACAGAGAGCTGCTAGCCATCCACGATGCACTGGTCAATTGGCAATTCTACATATATTTCAGTATGCAGTATACACTGCATATGGACCGTACTTCATTGCAGCACATACATATGCAGCCCCAATTGACTTCATACAAGGTGCAGTATTTGGCCACCCTACAAAATCATACATACAACATCTGTTATATCCCAGGTGCCAAAAACCAATATTCCGATGTATTGATCCGATAACCAGATTTTGGATGGAAACATTGTATTTAACAGTGTAAATTTTGACTCTGTCAACCTGTGCAATGCTGACAAACGAAATTGGTTGTTCATGACTCGGCAGAGTGACTTCACTAAGTGGCAGCAGAGACCGGTTCCAACTCTTGGAGCAATGACATTGGGCAGCCATTGCAGTGCGAGGATCAATGACACCCACCTGGAGCATCCGCCCCAGCGACCATAAGCAAGGCTTGGGCTTGTAGTCATCCATTTGCCCTTGATTATGGCCTGCTGTACTTTGACCTTCAAAACTAGAACCCTGATTGCCACAAGGATAAGCCACACCATCGGAATATCGCAAGAACATTACGTCACCACATACTCCGAAAAGCACACCACACTACAGTAGCAGGGTACTTTGGGGCAGCAAAAACATACATGGCACTTCAACAACCATTCTTTTGGCCTGCAATTTGAAAGAGAGTACAAGATTATACACAAGGATGTGGCACATGTGCATGGGTCAACCAGGGGGCTGATAAAGTTCCAGGTATATTAAGATCTCTGCCAGTTGCAAAGGGCAGGTGGGAATGGATAGGATTGGATTTCATCACTGACCTGCCAATCTCAGCAAGAGAAAACCATTGTACCATCACATGTGTCAACCACATTTCAAAACAAGCTCGCTGTGTATCATGCCCAAAACCGAGTGATGCTGCGGCATTCGCACAACTATCTTTGGAACCTATCATACGAATCCATGGCGTCCTATGCAAAATTGTCAGCGACAGGGTCATCCATGTCACATCAGGTTTCTGGATGGCGGTGAGTAAGCAGTAGCATACTGAATTATTAATGTCAACTGCTTCCCACCCACAAACAGATGGACTAGTAGAGTTTTCAAATAAACAAGTTACGAGATACCTGCAGGCCTTGATCACAAACCACCAGGCTGGATGGGATGATATGCTACCATTGGCGGAGTACGCATATACTACATCTATACATTCATCCACCAATCAGAGTCGTTTTGAGTTAGATATGGGGTATGTACCATCCATTCAACTAGATTTTGTGGCTGGCCAATAAATAAAGATGGGGAGTATAGAAGGTACAGAGTTTTTCCAACGATTGTGAGCTTCATTGCTATATGCCCAGGACAGTCTGTGAGAGGTTCATGATAGTCAAACAGCTGAAGGGAATTGGAGCCGGAGGCCATGCACTCTGGAAGTTGAAGACCTCATAATATTGAGAGCAGAAAACCTGCCAAGCACATAGGTGAACCAAGACCCTTCTTGCCAGAAGTAGCAGCATGAATGGGACGTACTGCAACCAATCATTAAGTTCCGGAGGCCAAATGCAGTTGAATTGGAATTCCTGGCAGATATGGCAATTCGTGTGACTGTGATTGTCAGCAGACTCAAGCAGTACACCGCTGATCCGGCACGAAACAGGCCTCCTCCGGCCATATGATCTGAAAGAGATAAAGACGTCGCGACTTAGCGTTCATATGTCATAGATGCGATTCTCTCGCATAAGAAGACTCCAAATGTCAAAGGTGGCTACAAGTATCATATCAAATGGGAAGACAACAATGACTATGAAATGACCTTGAAACCCACTGCCGATCCCTCAAAAGCAAAGCAAATGCTTTCTGACGATGAAATACAATACAGTCTTGAAGAAACGAAGGTCAAATGGAAATGGAAAGGTTACAAGCTGCAGAGTTGATGACCATTTGTTAAACCTTTCCGCCAAGTCAATGGCAATTGCATTTGGTTTTGTTTTGTTATTTTTAGAATTGTTTGAGCATTATCGATATGCCAAGAAGTCAAGGCTTGGGTCGTGTTAGCAACGGGTCTGGAGTATCAGGGTGCGGTCCAGTACGGAACAAGACCTGTGGCCCCGGTTCCATTCTGCGACTGCCAAGGAATTGAACCATTGAATTACAGGCAGTTAAAACCCAGAACCAAACTGTAACCCACTGGGTTTTGGCATGTTTTACCTGCAGCAGAGCCTTATTTTTCATCGGCCCCAATAATCACAGCTTTTCTGCTCAAATTAAGTATTGAAGTTCTGATTGGATTGCAACAAGTAATATATGTAGATTATGCACTTTTCGACACTCTTTCACCTCCCTGTCTCCGATTTGGGATATAATTAGTATTTGTTGAGTCTCTGTAAAATACAGCCGAAAATGCGGCCAACACTGACTGTTTTTGACAGCGACTCAACAAATACTAATGGTATTGCAAATCGGAGAACGAGAGGTGAAAGAGTGTCATAAACTGAATGATCTACATATAGAACATGCCATGATACAATCAGAACTCAAATACTTAATTGGAGCGATAGTTTTAGAGTAAAAACTCGCCAATACCCTGTAGGTTCAGTTCAGTGCCAGTTTTCAACCACCTGTGATTCGACGGTTCAGTTCCATAGCAGTTTGAAACCAGAACCAACCCGGACCCCTAATTTGAAACCGTTGCCAACCCTAGATATGGGAGTTTCTTTTTGTCAGTTTGTTTCAGGTGATGATTTCATTTTTGAAGAGGTATCTTGAACTATTAGAAGGTATGTAATGTACACAGAAATGGGGTAGATTCAAAGTGCAACTCAGCAGAGGGCATGGGCCAGAAGGGGATACGTGTGCACCCACTAAGTTGGAGGTGATAGAGGTATGATGATCATTTAGCCGAGTGCATAGACCATCATACTTTCTTACTACCACAGGTACTTCTGTATCGTCTGGTTCTGGCATATGACTGGCCTTCTGTTTGGGAATTGAAGGCAGTTCCCAGTTGGTAATCTATACCAAAGTGAAGGCAGACTCTAGTTCAAAATCAATTTGAGAATTGAGTACCATGATCAGTAATGATATTGCCTGGTACCCAATGTTTACAAATAACATACCTGAAAAAAAGCCTAGCTAGTACCAGTAAATAGAGGTATATGGCCGTCTTGGTAATTCAATCAACGATGACAAGGATGCCTGTATACACTGATATGGTTTGTTTGGGTAAGTCAGTGACAAACTCCAAAGTGATATTCTTCCACCACCATGATAGTAGTTTTAGCAACTCATTAACTCTATAGCAAGCATGGCACAGGGCCAGGATTCAGTACCACATTGCACATCTGCTATAATACCATCGGACATATGTGTCTATTGCAGGCCCGTTACACTATCTCGTTACAAGTTCAACAGTTATACGGGCTCTAAAGTGACTGGATTCAGGATTGTCATGAAAGAAACTTATAACTTTGCCATACAGAGTATTATTTACAGGAACATATATCCTCCCTTTATAAGTCAAAGCTGCTGTGACAACTGTTCATCAATTTTTTTCCTCTTCTATATTGACATTAGCATTTATTGGAGTATCAACTATCTTTTCTGAGACATCAACCGTAAATGGGTCAGTTGTCAGGCGGGGTTTGATTACAGGCAGAATATCATTATAAAATTTGATGGAAGTCTCTACTGTAGATAGTATTATGGTCGCCAGAAGTTGTATGACAGATCTGTCATAGCCAATCTCATAGTCGGGCCTTAACAACAGACAGCTGGTTGGGTTTGTGGTGCCCTCCAGGTACTCAATTACAATATTATATAATGATAAGATTTTTGTGCAGTGGACTTGCAGTCAGGAGAGTATTTGTAACATCTGGAAGTTGAGGAGATTCTTGTGATCACACCATACTAATATCTTGTACCTGGTGCCCTCAAGATAATGCTGCCACTGTTTTATTATTTCTATGATCACTAAGAGTTGATGATCATATGTATAATAGTTCTTGTCAGATGGTGAGCAATTTTGGGAGCAGATATTGACTGGGCAGAGGATTCCGAAACCATGAAACCAATTAAGCATACAACCAATTCTACAGCCATATGTGTCTGTCTGGAGAATTATTTGCTTGGCTTGGATGAGGTGCTGTAGAATAGGTTAATTGGTGAAGGCCTTTTCAATTTTCCGCCATGCCAGTGCACCTGCATTTATCCATTTCCATTTCAAGTTGACTGTCTTCAAGTATAGGTTTGAAATAATAGGGGTTATTTTGGCATACTTGCAAATGAACCTGTGGTAGAAGTTTTTGATCCTGAGAAGTACCTGGATATCTTTGATTGGATTGGAAGCTGTCCACTCCTCAATAGTTACTATGCAATCCGTCTCCATGTCCATGCCATCGGAAGAGATGACAAATCCCTGTAAGCCAACCTCAGTGACTCAGAAAAAATAGTTTTCTACCATGCAATGAAGACTGAACTCTTCTAGTTATTGAAACTTCTGCTGAATGTGTACTTCATTCGCCATCGCATTCTCCAAGTAGATGAAAATGTCATGAAGATAATATACAGTACAGATGTAGATGAATGGTCATAGGCAATTGTCAATATATGCCTAGAATATTGCAGGGGTGTTTGTAAAGCCTAACAGCAGAAGCTTGTATATAAACTGATTGTATTGGTTGCGGAATACTGTCTTATACTCATCATATTCACTGATTTGAATGAGGTAGTAGGTTCCACAGAAAACTAACTTAATGAAGATTTTGCGACTGCATATATGGTCAAGAATCTCCAAATTGAATAGAATAGAATACTGAAATGATATCGTCCCCATATTGAGAGCTTGGTAGTCAATACAAACACTCAAGCCCCCAACAGTTTTTTGGCAAATAGTATTGGTACCACTGATGATGATGACAGCTGGATGTAGTTATTGGCCAGGTTTTCCTCAATGTAAGCCTTCAAGGTTCACAGCTTGACCTTATAACCATTATAAATCCACCCAAAGGGGAACTGATACCCAGGTCCAAAATTGATTGCATCTTCAATTGACCAATATCGTAGAAGTATCTGTACCATGACCTTACAACAGACCTTGATGAAATCTTTGAATTTGGCAGAGATGTACCCCTCTTTATCAGTGGCTATCATGTCTGCTTCTGCTTTATTTCCCAGTATAAAAACTAAGTTCATACAGGCCAAAAGAATTGCGGAAACCAGTAGCTCTGGTCTTGACCAGTTATTCTCTATAGGAACCACAGCCACCCACTACACCCTGTTTCCCTTGGCAAGCCAGAAGTGGTCATTCAACCATCATTAATATGTAACTCTTCTGCTACAACTACCATCACTACTTCTGCTCATCATTATCCGGTACTCAGGTCTCACCTAAGTGTGTACAAGAATCTGATATCCAAAATCACATCCAGCAGACCAGAGTATTCTCCCTTTTATGGAGCACATGCATCTACAATCTCATTACTCACTAAGAGATTGTCAAATACTGTACCTCCTAGTATTTCAATTCCATAAGGGACTGCTATTTGCCCCTGGGTGATATCATTCACCTGTGAAGTGTTATCCAAGTGTACTTGATATTCTTCAGCGCTTTCATTCAGTGCCTATAGAGAGATCAACGATCAATGTGTCCAATGGATATTGAGATTTCAGGTACTGAAGCATGGCAACACTGGTAGAAAAGTATAGACCTGTATTGGCATGTCAATTACCTCCAACTCATGAGCTGGTACAAGGTGTTTAAGATATTAATCTGTCATCATCACATTCCAGCTGTTCTATTCATAGTCCATTATATATATGTCAAGTTCCATGGCTGTGATGCCTGCTGCTTTGTCTCTCAGGCAAAGTTGCTTTCTGAGTATTGAAAACATCATGATGAATGCCACACTGCTGTCAATAAGTTCTTGTAAGCATTGTATTTTGCCTTGTCAATTACGAATTTGAACTTCATACAAAAAGCCAGGTGAATTTCAACATACTATTTTGCAGAGATACTGGCTCAACATGTGGGCCTGTGGGCGCTCCAGTACTACCCTTAACTTTAAAAATATTCAGTGGGATTGACTTTCATCCAAAGTTACCAATAATCCCCGTATTCTGAGTGTCTTCATTCTTTGCTCTATTTCATCCAAATGCTTCCACTGAGCCTAGTGGCAGAAGGGGTCAGCTAGTATTTTGAGTGCTGGATATCTAATACCTGCTGGCATTTAACTCAACAGCTGCCCTGCCTGCCACAGTTGGGGTGAGGTAATATGGACAGAGTAATGCAGGTGTATTTCATGCATTGTTGGGTTTGATGATCACTGCCTAGTGTCAGCAACAGTTCTGGGTTATCCAGCTGCAGTCCAGGTTGGAACTGGAACTGATGACCCTGGGCCAGTCCTGAAAGTGCCACGAATCAGAACCACCCAATGAAAAGTGGTTCAAACCTAGACCAGAGCCCCCAGTCTGGTTGTGGAACTACAAAGAAACCTAACTCCCCAATCATCTACAGTTCCAACCCAGATTCAAATAGAAACCTACCAGGTTTTGTTGGATTTTACCTGTGGCAGAGCCTCAATTTTCATCAGCCCCAATAATGCCATATTTCATGCTCCAATTAAGTATTTGAGTTTTAATTGGTATGCGACATGTTATATATGTAGATTATGTACTTTCAACACTCTTCTACCTCCTGTTTTCAGATTTGCAATACGATTAGTATTTATGGAGTTGCTGTGGAATGAAGCCCAAAATATATCAAAAATTAACGGTTTTTCACAGTGACTCAACAAATACTAATCGTATTGTTAAACGATAAGTGGAAGGTATAAGAAAATCAATAACTGCACAATATACATATATATTATGTCACAATCCAATCAGAACTCAAATACTTCATTGGAGTGATAGTATTGGAGAAGAAACTTGCCAAAACAACACGGATTTGGTTCGGTTCCAGATTGGAAAATGGATATTTGGCCTGGTTTGGATTCAGTATGGTTCCAGAACCAAACGATTTGCCTTGGTTCCTGGTTTGGAACAGCGGATATGTACCAGTTCAGGTATAATACGGTTTTGGAACTGGAACTGGACTGAACCTGTAATTTGGGGCAGTTACTAATACTCTCACTGCCAGCTTGAAGGCATTTTCTGTTGATTTCTGTTTTCCATAGACT
Source organism: Trichophaea hybrida (assembly GCA_015178995.1). Taxonomy (NCBI): domain Eukaryota; kingdom Fungi; phylum Ascomycota; class Pezizomycetes; order Pezizales; family Pyronemataceae; genus Trichophaea; species Trichophaea hybrida. Next base: position 81,823 of record WHVE01000144.1, read on the forward strand.
GATACCAGAACCAAAACCTGGCAGCTTTTGGTTTGGTTCCAGGTTGAAACCACATGTCATTGGGCAGTTTGGTATCCTGGTAGCTCCAAAACCAGACTAGGGGCACCAGTTTGGGTTTGAAACTGTATCAAACCTAAATGGGTACTAATGTTGATTCCAATCCCAAACCTGATGCTTCGGTTCCGGTTCCAATCTGGATCGTGGCAGAGAAACCTGGAACTGTTGCTAATACTGGGTGTAGCATTTGAATATCAGTTTATCTGTACAGTTGTATGTACAGGATTTCATCAAATCCTTTTTCTTCAAAACACATTCTGCAGACCTGTTAGTGCATCTTTTCTTTGCCAGATTGTGTAATTTGAGAGCTGCTAAGTAACATATAACAAAGAAGTGAAAAAAGATGTGAAGTTACTACCAATTGAGGGGTAATAAGAAGGTTGGCCCTATTTAATAGCTAGTGGCACAGAGATCAATCTTGCCAGAACTCAGTAACCTGGTCTGTTAGCTATAACAGAGACACACAGAACTGAATCTTATATAAATATCAAAACCTCCCACAAGTATTTTAGCTATATCAGCAAAATATCTGAGTTGCATTTGGTGTCTACCTAGGCTCCCAACACTCCCAATACTTCCAACACAACTCTGCTCATACCTCAATAAGTATCATCAACATAGTGTTTACAACTGCAGTTCTGATTGCAATGGCAACCTATGATATTCCCATTCCAAATACATTACTTACTGATAATATTTGTCCATTCATATCAAGCAGGTATTTGCATATTTATTGTATGGGCACTATATAACTTACTACCAATTGGCTTGATTGACTATGCAACTTCATATGTTACTCCATATACACTCCACTATTATGGTCATTTCTCATACCCACATCTTATACTATTCAATGTTGGCAATTGGTATGGCTACTCTGTTTGTTGTTCAATATCCATTGCACTTCATGTCAGTCACTTTTGATTACTGCCGCATTTGATAAGTATCAAGTTTTGTATTTAACCTCCAATTACAGTGGTATTTATCAGAATTTACATAGTTATTACTGCAGATTTGGATGATATACAGTTCAATTGCACTTTCTATGTCACACAACAATAGTAAAAGTTGCCATAACAATTTTCTACATTGTAAAACTGTTTCTTTTCATAGCCATTCATACCATCCGTCACCTTACCCCTGTGCTCTTCCTTATCCGTCTCCTCTGCCTTCTCCACTGCATCATTGCTCTTATCCACCTCTATCTGGTTCCTTACCTGCGAATTTTCATCTGGAAGCTGCTCACCATCGTCATCTTAATCATCTACTATTGAACCATAGCATGACCAACTCCCATGATTGACCTGGGATTCCTCTACTATTTTACAATACTTGATATGAAAATTTGAGTCATTCATTTGACCTGATTGATAGCCATGTTGGAATTGTTTGTCACCATCATAATTGTCATTGAGATGATATTCCTCATTGTCCAGACCATTTTCAATATAGCAATAGCTATACCCAATAGGTATATAAGGAATGAGGATGTAAATTGGCTCTTTCCCTACCTTCCTGGAATCCTTGCGATAATAGTTATTGAGTGCAAGGTTGGGTGCAAGCACTGGTAGTTGAAGACCAAGTGGTTGAGTTGGCTTGCCAACAATCAGGTGGTTTAAGTAATTCTTAATTCCAATCTGTACTCAATTATGATACCTTCCAGGCAGTCCATTCTATCCCTCAATATGGCTGATGTATCATGCTTGAGTTGTGAGTCGAACATACATAGTAGATGGAACAACTCAAACCTATGAATGATGTATTCTTGGGTGAGTTGAAACTGCAGGGATGGCTTTATGTGTCTGTTAGAAGTCTTGCCCTTGGTTCTTACATATACTTCTTGGGCCTACTGTATTACAGTTGCTGCAAGCACTATAACAGTTTGCCTGATGGTCTTAGAAATTAAATTGTACTGGCCTCTGGGCCAGTACTCTTCTTGTCTGAGTCCATTCAAAAAAAACAATGATGAAAAAAATAAGATATCACTTCAGTATGGAATACTGAAACCATATTTGGAATGGTGATTTCAATTTCAAAAATTGTTAAAGAGAAAACATACACATAATGCACATCATATGACATCCTACAATTCACCATTATCAAAATGAATCTGTCATCCTTCAAGTAATGTATGACAATTGAACGTTTGTTTCAACATCACAGGAACAACTGTCAAAGTTGTAATATGCTCCAACTATAGTGCCGGCATTGCCAATTATCAATAATTGGATGGAGTTGAAGAACAATGTCATCTATATGAAGAGTCAGGTAAGCAACAAAGAAAATTGTTGAAGACATATACATATGTGGTGGCCTTCTTCCTAAGTGAATACCATGAAACCTTGAAACTGTATACCTTTTCTGCATCCTGCAATGAATCATTGACTTCCTGGCATTTATATTTCTCAGTACTGGCAATTTTCTGAGTTGTAAAGGCAGTTCCCAAGGCTATTTGTGTGTCAGTCAGGAATGATTTCACCTGCAGAATATAACACTTAATACTTCATGTTGAATATTCGAGTATCGCTGAGTACTTATTGTTGGTAATTGTCATTTCATCGCAAAAGGTTTTGGAAACGTCAGGATTCTGGATCATTGCATTGAATGAATATGATGACAATTTTACATGTTGGTATAGCAATTTGTCAAGTTTGTCAGCTCTCTAGTGTAATAGGCTGGACACTATCTCCATTGTTGAAAAAAAAATTGATTCAAAATAGCAGTATTATTTCAGTACCACTGGTAACATGTTAGGTTGCAGGAGAGTTGTTGAACCATACATTGGAAGGCTTTGAATATTGGTGGCAGATATATTGGTGGCTGGAGGTATTACTGCAATGCGTTTTGGTTTGCTTGAGTGATTAAGGGGGTTATTTTGACTTTTGGCTGTTTGAAATGCCAACTAGATTGCCTATCAGTAGTATATAGCACTGCCTTGCACATCCCACTGATATTTCAACTTTTCACTGCAGTGGAATCTACCTTGAGAATTTTTTGATCCTTAATATTGAATATGCTAGCAACATTTTTAAATGATAGTTGGATGGTTGACATTTTGAGTATTGGCTGAAGTTATATCACATAGATGTAAAAATATTGGTCCATAACAACGATCTGTAATTGTGCAACAAGTTTGCAAGTAGTTCAAATGATAATATTTCATGTCACACAGAGTGGTACGTGCAACAGTATTGAACTATCACAATATAAAATTTCTATGAATATTTACCATCAGATTATTTGGTTAGACCACTTCAAAAATAATTCAAACAATATTGCAGGTTGTCAATCTATTGGAGTTTGTATGAGTGTTCTTGGAGTTTAAGTTTATAAGCTTGTATTCCAGTAATATACTAGCAAAAAAAAAACTTAACTATCTCCAATTGTGTCTTGCACACTATTATAGTCACCCAAATCTTCCCACTCTCATATTACTTATAGCTGAACAAAACAAGTTGCAATACAAAATTTAAACTAAATTTCAACTGAGAATACCCAAACAAAGTCCACATAAAACAAGAACCAAAAACAGAACCAAAAACATGACCAAAAACAAAAAATTCTGTGCTGATTTCCAAAGTTGTCTTGCCAATGGATTGAATTTCTCTCCCCATTATCTCCATTCTCAGGCTCTCTATTGTTAAGCTTCTGATCCTGTTTCTACATCTTTCGCCTTGCCTTTATTTTGAAATGACTGCTGAGAATTGTCAATGTCATTAATGTTTGAGGACCCAGGAGTTGGATGCATGTCTGCAATGGGCCTGTGCTGAGGATTGTCAGGGGTTTGAGTGGGCAGAGGCTAATCAAATCTATGACTTCTGGAGTTGTTCTGACCACATTCAGGGTTGTTATACTTGTGTTCATCCTATTTTGGAGTGTCTACCTGCTCTATATATTTATGTTTCTCTCTGATATATTTGGGAAAAGAATTAGTCTCCCAAAACTGATTGCATGTATCGTTGGCATGACTCTGTCAAATAAACAGTACATTCTCCCATGCATGCTACTTAGGTGTGATTGAGGGGCAATCACATACTTTCTGTAGACACCAGACGAGGTTTCTAACCGTTGTATTCTGATTGACAAAGCCATTCTTTACTAACGTGGAATTCAAGTCATCTGAACAACTCTGTAAGTTGCCTTACTGCTTGGTAGATATTGTCAACTTGATCAATACAGTGTTTCATGGTGGCAGAAACAGTAAACTGTGAGGACTTTTTGTTCACATTAATCACGATATCTGAAAGGTATTCGAAGATCATTTCCAGTTTTTTGTCAAGTGTGAATTGGAAATCATCAACATGATCAAAGCAGTCTGATATAGAGATACTGATTCCAGATGTCGCTGTACCAGATTCAGAAATAGTTTGGCAACAAAGAATTACAATAACATCCAGGGGAAAATATGTTTGTGTTTCAAGCCATGCTTTACCCATTGCAACATCTTGTAATAATGCAACATCACTGAATAGGGGATACTTGAAGTTGTGTGAATAATTAACACAGTCATTGTACACCAAAATTGCCTACTTGAACCCTGTTGCCATTGTCTCAGCCATCATTTCTGAGCATCCAGGAATCATTACATCTGAGCCTTGGGTGCCAGGACCTGTGATTTGATCAAAAGGATTGGTAAAGGCCCCATGGAACAAGTGGAGTGGATGGGCTGGGTTGCTCTAGCATCTTCGCAGATCCGCACGCCATAAGTTACTGAATTTCCTTTCAGTAAGTAATCTGACTCGCCATCGCACTGTCTGATTCCAATCAAAGTTGTTGTATAAATGCTGATGATTAAACCCAACTTCTGCTATGCTGATAATGAATTGGACCCCAGAGAAGTCATGTTTCAGGCCAAGTTCAGAGTAGAGAATTCCAAAATCAATACTGGTAGAACCATGGGGAGGTGATATATGAGCCACATCTCAGATTGTTGGGATATTGCCAGTAGTTGAAATATCTGTATCATTGTCAGGAAACCCCATACCCGATTCAATTTGTTGGAGTAAATTCTATCGGCCCGGCCAGTTTCTAGTATGGGCAGCAGGCCACAACAGGCAAGCAGAATTGCTGGATATTGTTAATATATCTCTGATATTCTCCCAGAAAGTCCTGCAAGCTACCCACCAATAGTGTCCCTCCGGTGTTGCTTCATATTGTCCAAACAATTCAAAAAATCATTTGAAATTTGTTGAGGTCTTGGCATCTGAATGGATGATCCCCCACTGGAGCCCAAGATAAGTTTCACTGCTTATGAGGTTGACATCATAGTACATAGTGAGGAATACATTGTGGACAAGTAGGTTTCATTCAGCCTGAGAGGTTAGTGTGTTCAGCTTCAGTATTGCCTTGAAGCTATCAATGGACAGTGTGCGCTTGTATATCATTCAGCTGACGAGTTAGGAAGTTGCTCTGATGATGATTAGTCATTGATCGATTTTTGTAATTGGGTTTGAGAAAAATCGACTTACATTATAGATAAGGAGGGTTGGCAAATGAACTTTTAAAATTGATCAAATAATATCTATCAATATATTGAATATACAAATGTTTATTCAAAGAATAGTATATATTGTTGGCCAAACAACCTTTGATAATATTCTGTCGATGTGATAGAGTTATTATTGATTTATAAATAGTTATATAATAGAATTCAAATATCGAGATGATCAATATCACCAGAGGGATGATGAGTGTAGTATAAAGAAGATGGAGGAAATTGAGCAAGTACTCAGAAATGGTGACATTATATATCAATAGTGTTTTGTGGATGCAGGTTGTGATTCCACTGGTATGATATTTGATCATGTTGAAATGAAGGCTTATATCTAACCTGCCATTACATAAATTTCAAGTTGAACCATATGAAAATGTCACATTATGTTTATAATACTACAAACAGTTCAATTTAACCTTCAAGATTATTACAATCACTTTTCACATTGTCAAGAGTGAATAAGTGTTTAAGTTTGAGATTTATTTGAGATTATGGTTCAATATCTTCCTTCATCAAACCAAGTATAACAAATAATACTAAGCTCACTGTTTCCAAACCAACAATGTTCCCAAGTTGTCACATTCAGTATGATATAAATATACATTAATTTACATTGATATGACAACTGTATCAGTTGTTTTTGTAGTTGGAAGGCCTTTTGATATGGCTTTGAATACAAAATCTCACTCATTTTTAGAAGACTTGGCAGCAACTTGCAGGGTTGTTGCAGCACCTTGAAGCACTGTCATATAGATATTCTATTAAATATATTACTGAATTATCTACCAAACCAAAAAAGCAAATAATGTTTCTTTAAGAACTCAACCGAGGAATTAACGATAGTGCTGCCAACTACAGAAAGTACTAGGTCAGTCATTACAGTCTACTAAGTTGGCCATATACTCTTGAATACATACATGTGCCATGGAAAACAATGTCTTTAACAAATACTTGTTATGAAAAGAAAACCTGGACAATTGTTAGTAAACTTCAACCTGTCTGCATATGTACTCCTCATCTACACCCTTTCTGAAGACTACTAGCAGTGAGTTTGGATTCCCTTCAAGACCCACTTGATTAGGATTAACATATTGTCATTTCAATGAATTGCTACAAACTTCTCATTTGTAGTGGGTACTTCACCTGTTGTTATAACATCATCGGAGCCTTTTGTTTCAGGTGGTAAGTGGGTATGATGATATAGATGTCCAGAGTATATACTTTTTTTTTGTTTCAAGCACTGAAATGACTTCAGTTGCCAGGGCAACCATCAATAACTATTAAAAACTCAAGTGCATCATGATTTATTTATCAACTAATTGATTGACTACTTGAGAACAGACATCCATCTATTAATCTTGGAGTATTCAATAAATACATTATTCTACAATGGATCATAAGGTATTCAATCTGAGCTATATACAATATTGTATCAATCACATCTAAATTGACCAATGCTATCAACTAAGCAGTAAAAGAATTAAATGTTTATTTGCCAGGTCTGTGGCAAGTATTTGAACTGTGATATCTGAAAGACTAGGCATATGGAGAACTATTATCTCCAAGAGCCGAATACAATGATGCAAGCAGCAAAAACTTTACCTCAGAATCTTATTCAAGTATAACAATTAAGAATCGAAAGCAATTGCAAAACGTCCAGAGTTGCCCGAGACATGAAGATAATTGACACCTGCCCACTGTCTTTCAAAACCATAATTCCATGCTAGATATACTGGATTATCTACAAGTACAACTAACAAATTTTTTGGCACTTGCAGAATGTGTACCAGTAATACATTCATTCCAAAATACTGGTCTACCACTGCACTATATTCCAACCAAGACCAAAAATAACTCCACATTTGGTGATGCCTATCCTTTGAATCCGTTTTCTGAGACTGATGAGTTTCATCTTCCAGAGATATTGACTGTGCACAGGGCAACATCAAGTCTGATTGATGATTTATTAAAAGGATATATACAGCTCCAACAATTGATAAAACAATTTCTAATATCAACGTACATACCCTATCAGATCATCAATATAATGTCTGATGGCCTTGGGCATTCATCATGGATGAAACACATGACAAACTGCATATGGAATGAAACCTGCCTTATGTTGATCAAATTTTGCTTCTGAAATATCATATTATGTACCAAATAGCATTTGCATTAAGACACATATGAGAAGAATCTAGTATATAATACCAGGAGTGTCACTGCAGGTTTACCCGGTCAAGGAGTATCCATACTAGATACAGAACTGCTTCAAAGGTAGATTAGGAGCTGCACTTGGGATGTGGAAATCAATAAAAGATTCTGAATTAAATGAATTGGCTTTTATTCAATGTATATATTGTTCAGGCTTGTTCTCCTGATTGGGAAAGTTATTGCCTTTCTACTCTCGAAGAACCCAAGGTCTTTATATCTTTGTCTTCACTTCTAACAAATACTTCTATCTCAACGTATTTCTGGAGCTCCCGTACCTTCAAACCAATACCAGCATATTCACAACTACTGCAGTTCTCCATCTCTCGATTTTCGATCATGTTTATCATCATCACATCATACTCCGACCACGCTATCCATTAGGACATCAAGCTCACAGGCTAGTGCCTCCAGACCAGTAGTATCTTTTCAATTTCATCACCTCCAGGCAAATAGACCTCTTTCGATGGAGAGCAGCTGTGATGATTTGAGTCGGAACATATTGTTAGTCCTCAGGCAGTGGTCAGCTTTGGACTGGTGCCATTTAGTTGTTTGCTGGCTGTCTGTTTGTTGTCAGCTTCTTGGCCGATGCCATTCAGCTGTGTGACGGCTGTTTGTTTGTTGTCTGGGATATGATGCAGAAGCAACTGCAGCCATTGACTAGCCATTATTGCGTATTGATGGTGTAGGTGTTGGTTTGCTAGCCATCTCAAGAGCTTGGCTCTGGTATCGAGGACAAGTGACAGCAAATGACATCCAATCAGGGAAATTGCAGGTGATCATACATGATCTCACTGAAAACTTGCTAGGTGTAACACTGCCCCATCTCTTAGAGAGTTTGTGTCTAAACCACCATACTCAATACAAATCTGCTCTTCGTTGCCTTTGGCAGAAAATGATGCAGCACACAAAAGTGAATTATTCAAAATCCTCGATATTGTGGATCCGCACAGACCATTTTGCGTTGACCTCTTCCTTATGGCCAGCTGAGACATGCAAGGACAGACAACCCATCTGTTTGCTTACATCCAAATGAGACATATGGCAGCAAGCAGAATCGATCAATCAGGTGTGTCCAGCTAAGATACTTTGCTTTCTTTTTCTGTCTTTGATTTGGAAAAATCTTGACCCTGTGTGCCATTAAAAACCATATTGATCTTTCTCTCGGTTTGGAAAATATTACCCTTTGTGCCCAAAACCAAACCCTTTGTCAGGTGTCATGCTAGCCATTAAAAACCCAGTGTGGGGAAAAGGTACTAGCTGCACTGGTGGATTTTATTATCCTTTACAGCCTGAAGATGCCATCTGTGATTCTCCATTCACAGTCTCCTGTCATCAAAGTTTCATAATGTTCCTCCGTCCAATCTGCATCTTCCAGATACCCCTGCCACTTAACCAGATATAAAACTCATTTCCATTCCTTGCTATGCTGGCAGCCCATAACTTCCTCAACTTTATGGCCTGTTTTGTACTCATAGCTGTCAATATCATAACCAAGCTCATTCTGCTCACTGGGTGAAGCAAGCTTGGGTAAAGCTCCAATAGGGGTGGTGGTAAGTTGATAAGATTTGATGAGTAACATATGGAAAAAATTGTGAATACATGATTGATTCGGTAACTCAAGCTTAATAGTGACAGACGAGAGTATCTTAGAAACTTTGCAGTGTCCATGATGCTTCACATCAAGTTTCCTCAACAGCCTTTGAGTTGTGAGGTTTTTCCCATTTAGCATTCCCATATCACCGACCGAATACTTGCGAGGGTCTTTTGCATGCCAATGATGGTACTTCCCGAATGTCTCCTTCACTTACACCCAGCCCTTACAGCACAGTGCATACATGCTGGTCATCCTGTGAATGTAGTTCCTGTATGCCTGACTCTTTGCCTCTTCTTCAATAGGCCAATTTGTTTGAGCATGAAACCCAAAGTGTGCAAAGAATGGTGACATTCTTGTAGCGGTGGTGAAAGAGATATTATCGGCATACTCTGCCATTGGTAACATCTCAGACCAGTTATCCTGTTTGTAATTGCCGTAATTCCGCAAATAGCATTCCAGCATTCGGTTGGCTATTTCCGTTTTTCCATCTGTTTGAGGTTGGAATGGCCAAGTCATTTGTAACCTAATGTCAAGAGCTTCCACTAACGAGGACCAACAGGTGGAGGTGAACCTTCAGTCACAATCTGGTACAATGTTTGCTGGTAGACCATGGAATCTCCATACTTCCTTCAAGATGATTTTGACCAGGTCTGTAGCTTTCTTCTCACCATCTGTCAATGAAATGAAGTGAGCCAGTGTTGTAATGCAGTCAACAATTACCCATACCAATGAGCATGTGTCTGATACCAGTAATTGAATAATAAAGTCCATAGACATTAAATCCCATAGGCAGTATGCTGATTTGAGGGGTTGTACATGACCATAGCGAGCATGATGAGGTGCTTTGTTCTTCTGACATTCAGGGTATGAGCAGACATAATCTTCGATGTATTTCTCCATTTCTGGATAAATGAAGTTTCGTCTGACCAGCTGAATTGTTTTGCCCTACCCAATGTGTCCAGCCACCTTCGTATCATGCTCCGCTTGCAATATCAGTTACTTGAATTGCAGATCATCAAGAATCCGCAGTCAGCCTTGAAAATAAAGGGCTGTGTCTTCGAAGATGATATCTGGGCTCTGGTTTTCTTCCATAGCTCAGTTGTATTCTTTTTGCGATGCAGTGTCATTGTTAGTGGCACTGACCACTGCTTTGAACAGCCATGGATAAAACTTGACAGCTGGAATTGTTCTCAAATTGGCAGAAGAAATTGAATTCATTTGCCTCATTACTTCATCACTTGCACTGTTTCCTCATCAGATCATATCCACTGATCAGGTCTCAGAACATGGTGGATAGGCTGGTTTCCGTTTTCTTTGGCCCTACCTCCCCACTTTTTGGGCAGTACTCTGAATGCCCAGATGATTGATCTGATTTCCCATTTGGACTTCCAGGTCAGTGGAATATTGTAAAATCATATCCTGCCAACTCTTGAGCCCACAGGGCTTGTCTCCGATTCACAATCTTCATAGATGTAAAGTACTCAAGATTCTTGTGATCATTGAAGACACTGATTGGGTGAGCTGCACTGGCTAGAAAATGTTTCAATTCTTGGAATGTAGATACTATGGTGAGCATCCCTTTGTCATGGATTTCATAGTTCATCATGGCTTTATCCATCTTTTCAGAGTGGTAGGCTATAGAGTGCAATCGTCAATTGATGACTTCGGAGAGTACTGTACCGATTGCAAAATTGCTAGTGTCCATCTCAATGGCCAAACAGGCTCAAAGGGCCGTAATACCGGAGTCTCGGTGAAGCACTTCTTCACCATATTGAATGATATTTGATTTCGTGGATTTGCATTCTAGTCAAGCTTTGCTTTCATTTTCTCGGATTACTCCATTGAGAGGTGGCATATCTTTGAAAATTCTTCGATGAAGCGTTGATTGAAGTTGGTCAACCCAAGGAAAGACTGAAAGTCTTTGACAGATTCCGGAATATTCGATTGAAGAATAGTGTCAATCTTGTTCTCGGAGATGCTGACAGCTTCTTCTGGTATGAGATACCCAAGGATTTCAACTTGCTGCTGGTGCCATTTGAATTTATCAGATTCAGTAGCCAAGTTATTGTTGTGTAATTGATTAAGGACTTCGCACATCAATCACACGAGCTCTTCTTGGTTTTCTGTATAGATGAAGATTATATCTATATAGACTACTACTCTATGATCAATTACATCTCGCAGGCTCTCGTTCATCATAGTTTGGACTGCAGAAGGGACACTCACCAAAATAAAGGGCATAACTAGGTATTCATAATGTCCATATATTGTACCAAATGCTGTGTTCTATTCATCCCCAGGTTTAATTCACATGACATTGTACCCTGCCTTTAAATCAATCTTGGTGAAATCCTTGATCCAGCAACTCTGTTCTAAATTTGTTCATCAGTGGCAATAGATATCAGTTCAGAATGGTCATATAATTTAGGCCTCTGTAATCCATGCACCAGGGTAGGCCTCATCCGTGTGGCTTTGGAACGAAGAATATGGGTAAACGCGTGGATCACTTCCTTAAATGAATCTTTCCGGAATTAAGCATTTCTTTATGATAATTCTTCAAGAACCAAACTCATTGTCTGAGAGAGCGTAGATGGGATCGAACAGTGGTTGCTATCCATCATTCAAGTCAATGGCATGATTGTAGGATCAATGGGGCAGAAGAGTGTTGGCAGTTTCTCCATTGTATAATGTTTCAAAATCTCAACATTGCCATAGAATTCACTGTACCTAATCTATTCCAATCTCATGACCCGAAATGATGTGCATTGAACAATTATCCCTGATCCATGACGGATGAGAACCGAAATTTAAAATGGAATCATCATATTTGATTGGAAACAAAGATACAACTGCCTTGGTCAATGTGAAAGGAAGTGTTTCGACATAAACTGGAGCTTATCCTCTTCTTCTGACACTCCACTGATTGCTCGATACTCAACGAGACACCAGTAAGGTCACATGATAGTGGACAAATTCTCTAATAGACCAATTTGAGTAGTCTCTGTATGATAATGAGATATATACTGCAGAGTAATGGGGAAGGTGTACAGCCAACCCACTCTGTCTACTTTTTTTCCATTTAAGTTTTGACTATCTTTGGTTCCGTTCAAGTCACTAACAGAACACCATGTGAATCTGCACACAGCTTCGACATCATATGTGTATCACACCGCATATCCAAGAGAACCTGTAAAGGGAAATCCTTCTCATCATGCAAGCTTGCAAATATATGTATTGTGGCTCTTGAACCCATCTTGGTTCTAGTAGTAATTGCTTGCATTTTTTGGGTACAGACTGAGCTGCGCGGGCTGCCACCTTGGGTTTGGATCTTTGCGGTTAACAACCATCATGAACTGCCTTTCGACACAGCGCCGGCTGTAATTGATCATGATCGTGATTGATGTGTAGGTAAATGAGGTTTGAATGAGTATGATCAAACTTGATTGGTAATCATTTTGTCACTAGTCACACTTGGATGCTACATGACCAGCATATTTCCAGTGTTGAACTTATCCTCAGGCACCCATTCTTAAACAGTAGTAAAGAAAGTGTATTGAATATCGAAAACCAATAATGACTGCATTGGCAAATCCGTAAGAAACATAGATATCTATACCAATATAAATCCAAACAAATATGAATATTTGTACCCATATACAAAAACCAGAGGTGTCTGTACCTCAAAGAACATAGAAATGACCTCAATCCTTTGTCCCAATGCAAATAGAACTATCTGTACTCATATATACAAATGCCAAAAGTGTTTGTACCTTACAGAGCATAGGAATGACCGCAATCCATAGCCTCAATGTCTATACTGATAGACCCAAAGGAAAGACAAAAGACATTCATTTCAATTATCAATTTCCATACCATCAGTATCATGCTCATAGAACACTTGGAAACTTCATACTGCCATTGGTTTCATAATTTGATCAGCCAGACAACTTGGCTCAATCATTGAATAAGTGGGTAAAAACATACATTGATGCTCCTTGGAACTGCAGAACTCATACTGTTTACACTGTGCTCTAGTTTCCAACAACGAATCCGGAATGCATTTGGGGCTATGCCCTTGTCTGAATTGATAAGCTTAGGACCCTTCTTCTCCATTCGAGGTTTCTTGCAGTCTGAACCCTTATCACCATCATCATCACAATTTCTATTATTCCTCATATCTTTGGATTTGTAATCATTATGATGGTATTTGTTCTTCACTTGCAGGCAGCTCTTATAAGCATGGCCGGCTTGTCAAGGATGCAGTTCGTATTTGGCATCAGCGTTTGGTATAAGCTTTGAAAATGGCAGTAGATCCTTAATGTCTTCATTGAGACCACTGTACAGAGCTTCTCGCCATGCAATGTCTTATATGCCAACTTGGTAGTTTAGGGCCTCCATCCTTACAATGTAGTCCTGGATATCTCCCTTGTACAGCAAGTCATTTCATCTTTTTGGAGGCATTCTGTCTCTTCCTCAGTATTGATTATTCGTTTTTCCTGAGAGTGGTTGTGGGGAAGTTCAACCCCAGCACCAGAATCTGAGAGGCTAGAGCTGCTCAAGCTGCAGCTAGAAGATTCAGAGCCACCTGGATGTTGGTCAGTTCCAATGCCGTCTGTGCCATCACTATTGCCCTAAGACATAAGAGTCATAGCATCACCGATCCAGATTCCCATCCTATCTGATGATATACCAAATGCGAAATCCTTTGGCATTCGGTTTCATGTCTCCTTCCATTTGTCGGAAGACTGGCCTTGTCAGGGAGTATGCCGATCGTTTCATCCATTTATGCTAGAGCTTGGTTTGATGAGCTCTGGTGAATTCTTGAAACTTCCTTTCAAAGTCCTTCTTATTCTCCCGTACTGAAGCCTATCTTGCCCTCTTATGATGTAAATCAGAGATCGTATTCCAAGCCTGTTCCAACTGTAGAATTTGCTCAGCGAGAGCCACATGTAGGTCTTCGTAGGCTTTGATGCACTAGACTTCAGGAGTCTACTCTTGCATGATAGCAAGTGCTGCTTAGATGTTAGTCACATAGTCTTTGAGATTGGATAATAATATTGGAATGTTTTTCAAACTATGCCCTTTCCATCATTACCATTTTAAATAGCATTGTATATCTTGTTCTGCCTGGCAACTAGGCCATCATATGCCTGTGTCAACTCAGGGAGTGTCGTTTGGATTTCGAAATTCGTTTTCTTCGTTTCCTGGATGAGAGTGTCCATCCGTTTCAATTCCCCATTGACTCTATTTCGACACAGGGATAATCCAGTCTGGTAAGTTATTTCTTTGTGATAGGCGGGTATTCTATCACCTGCTGTCCTTATTGCAAAATGGAATGGACACATTCTGTCTTCGAACCTCCATGTAGGCCGCTGCCATGCTGGTATGTGATCCTGCTCCCTCTGCTGCCATTATAAAACCACCAAAAAATGCCCGGCCAGAGATTTGGCTGAGTAAGGAATCAGAAACCGAGTCTTAGCCTTGTACTGTAGCTGTTTCAATGGCTCATCCACTGGAGCATAATTTCTATTCCTTGACTTCCAACACTGTAAAGTCCCTGGTTACAATTCGGACTTTTCGAATGGCATAGTTTTGCGCTGACGCTTCTTCTTGTCCAATAGGTTTCGCAATTTTTTTGAGTTAAATCAATTCTCAGCCGCTTCGATAGTAGAGATAGTCATGTTTTCTATATCCGAAGATGTGAACCAATCTCACATAACTGGATCTACATTCACTGTTCGAGGTAGAATCATCGGGGCATATGGTGTTTTCTTGAACGGATGGGATAACTTAGACTTTTGTATCCACATACGGATTAAGAATCGTAATATGTCGTTCCTTGTGGTGGAAATGTGCCCAGAACAAATCAGATGGTTCCTGTACTTTGAAATCGGTGTCAAGGTCTTCTTGGGCATCGACGAAGGTGTTTTGCAAACTGTTTGATGCAAATGGTACAAATACAACAAGGTACCCGATTCCGATGATGACGGAAAGAATTCTGCAGACATAAGACAGAATCAAGACCACTCAATGTATATGGAAGAGGGAAGAAAGAATACCTTCCTCGGAAGCATTTCTTTGCCAATGATATAATGTAACACTGGCAATGGCACTCAAGTTGTATTCAGTCAAAGAGTATCTCTATTAAATTCGGGATTACTTCGAAGATAGATCAGGATCTTCACTCGTGATGTGGAAATCACTGAATAATTCTGAACGAAAAGAATTGGCTTTTCTCCAGGGCATATAGTGTTCATATTTGTTCTCCTCGCTGAGAAGGTTTTTGCCTTTCTACCCTCAAAGAAGCCAAGCTGTTTATACCTTTGTCTTCACTTTTAACAAATGCATCTATCTACCCTTTACTCTAGAGCTCCCGTACCTTCGAACCAATATACGCTCATTTGCAACTACCGTGGTTCTCCATCTCTGAATCCTCTATCCTCTTTATCAACATTTGATTATAATCAAATCATCCATATCCATTATGACATCAAGTTCACAGGCTGGTGCCTCCGGACCAGTGGTATTCTTTCGATCTGATGACCTCCAGACAAATAAACCTCATTGCACAGAGAGCAGCTTCGCTGTTCAGAGTTGGTACATATTCTTAGGCCTCTGGCAGTCATCGGCCTTTGGCTGGTACCATTCAGTACTCAGCTGGCTGTCTGTTTGTCATCAGCTTCTGGGCCGAAACTATTCGGCTGTGTGCCAGCTGCCTGTCTATTGTCGGTGATTCGGAGCGGAAGCGACTGCGACCGTTGACTGACTATTGTGGCTTATCAATGGTGTAGGTGTTAGTTTGCAAGCCATCCGAAAAGATTGGCTCTGCCATCCGAGACAAGTGACAGCGGACGACATACCTTGAAGAAAATTGTAGGTGATCGTACATGACCATGCTGCAAAATTGCTAAGTGTGACCCAGTATATGCTCCTAAGTTTTGTTTTAGCAATAATGGGTGTCACCTGGTGTTGGCAATGAACTGTAGAAATTTGTGAGAATCAACAAATCAGTTTGATTCGTACAAAGCATATTCCACTGCCTGTATTTGCTCCAACCCTATCATATTCGACCCCAACTTGCAAACTAAATCAAGTGTGCAAGTTTTTGTCCTATCGTTTCAAATTTTTGGGAATCTGGCAAGTATCTTTAATTGCAACAAAATGATTGGAAATTCTAAGCTATCAAACAAAGACTTGAATACGTTTTGTCGTTCAGTAATGCATTGGTTTGCGAAACAGTTTATGATAAACAAGTGGCAATTCACAAATTTGGTATCAAACTTAAATCGAATCCCTGCTTGGTTTAATTTATCACAAACTGATTCGGTTCGTTGCCATCAATTGTGCCATCTATACAATAAGTTCCACACAGCAGCCTGGTTGTAGGAAACCCAGGTATATCAATTGCCTGGAGAATTGAAAAAAAATTCTGACAAAATTTAGTATTGTCTCCAAGAAGGCAAAACTCATGTTCCGGTGATCTTTTTCTCCGATTCGACACATCTCACAAATTTCACCAGCAATAATGAAATATGGTTCATTTATATTACCATTTGTAACCTCTCCAGTACTGTTCAGATGAAACCAACAACTCACAACATTGTCCTGGTTGTACTTCTGCCACAGCCATTCAAATTACGCAATATCCCTATTCCACAAATGGCCCACCAGCAAGCCAATGATAATTTAGTTATGCAATGTATTCTCGACTACTGGCTGTGGTCTCTGACCCATATGTACAATTGTTTGTTCACTGTATACTGTGGCAACAGTTATTACCAGCAATGCCATATCTTTCTGTCTTGATGAGTTGCCAATCACCCAGAGCATGAGGTACTGCAAAATCATGAATATGGATTATGTTCTTTAAGTGGGGTTGAAAAGAAGGAATTCAGCAGGTATATTGTCATACTGGTGGCACAATGTGATTATAATGTTCATCAAGCATTGCACAAAGCTGCTTGAGCAACCATGGATGATATAAATGATACGCTAGAATTCTGATGATGCTAGAGTTTACCAATTTGCAGAAAGCTCTAGCAATATCAATTCTTCAACCCCACCCATTGGCAAGCCAATTACTTATGACCCTGTTGATACGGCCTCTATGCTTGTAGAGTATGACATCAATCTTGGAGACAATATATTATGCCATACTGGTTCAATAGATAGTGATTTTGCAAAAGAAGACCTTATTCATACAATGCAGTTGGACATATTATAATATCTTCTAGGGTAGCTTCAACAACTCATCAGAAAGTTCAAATGACTACCACAATACATCATGCTGGGGTTATTTGTACCAGTATTCTGAATAATAATGCAACTTAAGAAATCATATAAGAAGGTTAGCCAGTCAACTCGAAAGGGACTTAGTACAATGAGCTGCTATCGGCTTGCAGTTGTTACCAATATACTATTTGGCCAGAACATCTCTGAAAAACAAACATTTGATGATGCCATCCAATCTATCTGAGCACTTGTGGAGTTTTACTACTACTGCTGATATCCATCCCATGATAAGAATACCTTGAATCTTATGGATAATGCTTTGCATCGATTTCACAACTTCAAGCATATTATTCAGAAATATCAGGCATACAAGAAAACAACTGAACAATTGAAAGAATTGCACAATGAGCTCATAAGGAGCGAGATGCAGATATGGACTATTACCGAAAGTACTCTGCCAATGAATGATAATATCAACTTGATGACTGAAACGATTGCATAATGTTGAACATTGTCAATCACTTGGAGGAGGGGTCATCTTTCAACTTTCCAAAACTACATTCAATAACATACTTCTGGGGACATATTAAGTGATTCAGGGGATTGCAGCTGTGGTCAACTGAGGTGGATACTGCTACTCACAAAATAGAAATGAAATATTGATATCAGGCCTGCCATACAACTGGATATATATATCAGCACATGTTCTATCATTTTGTGTACCAAGATGTATTTACAGTACAGTTAATGAACCTCAACACAAATAGTTTAAGCAACAATACATGTCAGCCACCCCAACCTGATGAGAAATATCACACTATTGACACTGGCAGAAGCAGTGCAGAGGATTCTGAAGTCAAGTAACATGTATTGTGTGGCCTGATTCAGAAGTAAATAACCACGTTCAAAAATATTTGCAATTTATTTAGCAATAAAAACATTTCCCAAAGTTGCCTGTTCAACTCAATGTAAGTATATTTGAACGTCTCAACAGTACATATTGACATCATAACCTGCCAATGTACCAAGCTGCCATATTCGATACCATTGAAATTACCGTTAAATGATTCAATGGCCAAATCTTAAATCACAAATTTTCGGCTTTAAGAGAAAAGAAATGGTATACAAAACTGCCAAGAAATGTTTGGGTATGGGTGAAGATAGTCTGATCACATGTGAGTTTTCCTGAACTTGTTCATAAAGTATCGCATGGTTACTTACCATACCAATTACTTTGTATTTTTGAACTCCAAATTGGCAGTTATACACTATATTCAGTGTTTGTGCTGGTAACAAACTATTCTACGGAGAGTTATCATATACCATAACTTTGATGGTCTGAGTTGTTGCAACAATGGAAGAGAATATCCGGAAGGTGCTGGCTACAGGCCATATCAGCAGTGCTGTTCATCGTATACTTGAGGTTCCATTCTCTATACAGGGAACTAACTCTGGCTGGATTGTAAATAGTTATATTGATATAAAAACATGGAATACAATTCATTATGTACTGGAGAAGAAGTTGAACAAAATGCTTGCTGGTGGGGGAAAAAGGCTTCAGCAATACAAATAGTTGTTTAGATAATTTCACAAGTTGTACATGTGTTCACCAAATAGATACTACTCATTATGTCAATATCTCATTTATATACTGCAATGACTTCGGCCAGAGTAATTTGGGCAACTCTGGACATATTGTGAAATAAGTCAATTGACAATATAATTTATACTACATATAGTCAGGGCAAATTAACAACCAATGTACATAGATATTATAACAATCTTACCAGGTATATATACAATGGTAAATAATATGGTGCCAAAATATATGAATAGAATTTCCAGAATCCAAAGCTTCAATGACAGTGAAATTTTTGTAGATAAAGTGAATGGATATGTAATTATAATATAGCATTGTATGGAGGGCTGACCTTGCTTACAGTTGCCCTAACAACTCCAAGCATTGCTATGAATATGACAATCAGTATGGTTGATATCTATATATACTTCCAATATATATACTATAAAAGTTACCTATGTAGGCAAGTATGATACCTACTTAGGCAAAAAAAAATTTCCTGATGTAAATACAAGCAACCACATTGGTTAATTCAGTTTGCTGCTTTATTTGATTGATAATCTAGCAAACGATTTGGTCCATGCAAAATGGTCTTTATAAATTTACTAATTGAATAGATTTCAAAAATTATTTGCTTCACTATGTATGATCATAATTTGCGACAGGAAATGAATAGCAATTGGAATATTGGATTAGAGACAAATTGTATAAAAGAAAAGATAGTATTTTACCTAACAAGTTGGCAGCAAAATTTTATATTATAACTTGCAATCCTCCTAGTAAAAACGTTATTAACAATTACTTATTTTGTATACCCAAGGCAATCTTTTTATATTGCCAGTATATATTCACCTACACCTGAAATGAATAATATATACTAATTAATGATCTTAGTTTCTTTAGCTCCACATCAACAATATATAACAAAAATTATCCTTACTATTCATAAACAATAAAGGCTACTGAGTTGTATCGGTCAAGAAGCAGACAACTGTCAGAGGCTTCAGAATATATACCAATACAGAACTGTCAAGCTCCTATATATTGAAAGACATTTATTTATCTGGAGTTCATTGAATTAAAAGAATACTGTTTGTTTGAATACAGACATCATAGAGTTGGTATCATATGATAGTACCGGTAGTTTCAATATATTCCACTAAAGATATACATATGAAAGAGTAGTAAAATAGAGGCCACGGTAGTTGTGAAGGAATAGAGTATTGATTTGTAGGAATGAAAGGTTAAGAGAAAAGTATAGTTAAAAGTATTTGATAGAAAGCAAAAAATAAAGTATAAAGATCTTTAACTTCTTTGAAAATAGAAAGATACCAATCTCCTAAATAAGGATAGCAAGCCTTAATCGTATATATATTGAGAATAGCCTATTCAATTCATTTAGAATCTTCAGGTATTTTGTCTATATTGTAAGTAAAACCCCTGGAATATCATTGAAGCAATTTTTGAAGTGAGAATGAATACTACTTACAATTTATATACTCAGGATAATACTTCAGATATTATTCAATCATTAATAACTAACAACCACCTAATGCATTAATAAGCAATGAAGGCTGGTCAATGGTTTCAGTTTCTTTTTAGTCTCAAATCATACATATTATATAAACAGATATATCATACTACCACAGAAGCTGCTAACAATTGAAAATTTAAAAATATTTACTGAATGTTACCAGCATAGCTACTGCCATCAAATACAGTTGATTTATCTGAAATTTATTACATTCAAAGATTGGTACTGCCCACAAAGGTAAAAAATACAATATTCATATCATAAGTAAATACTGGTGGTTTGAATATAGTATATTGATCATAAAAATATAGAGCAGTCAGATAATAGAGGTCTATAGTAGTTTCAAAGAAAAGAAAATTGGTTGAAAGGTGGTTTGAAGATGATTAGATACTGTACTACTAGAAAAAAGTATAAATGGAAGAATTGATTAGAGTAAAGATAGAAGTATAAGACCAAGGATTGTATGTGGATGCAAATATATCAAACTTGATAGTAAGAAGAATATAATTTAACAATAGACATATTTGGAAAGCCTATTCATTCCATTCAGAACCTTAAATTAATTTTTCGATATTCTGAACAAAGTGTATAACTTGTTGATTTCAAAGCAAGTTTTGAAGTAAGTAAACCAACCACTTTGAAGTAGAACATCTGAAGTAATACTTCTGGAGTTATATTTATATATTAATATTACATGACTTCTAAATTGTTGTTTCCTTCAATAAAATTTATTTTCTTTCTATTGAACTATGAACTTTCAAACATCTAACATAGGTACAAGATTAAAATTGAAACCATCCATCTATTGTATCAAATAATTGATAATTGTTGTATAAACAAGTTTACTGGATACATGGTAAGTAGAAACATATCTAGAACTGACAAATTATTTCTTCTCCAATAGATACATAAATAATGGAGATTGGAGTATTGGAGATGGTATAAGCAGTTGTTTCTTCTTTGCTCTACACTCTTTACTTGTGGAATCATTATCATGTGACTCCAACTTTTCTTTCACCCACGGAATGTCCGTGGATATGCATTCAGTAGTCTGAAGGTCATCTCGGGCAACAAATTTCGGGCATGTGCCTATCATTTGCTCCGCAGATATTGCTCCGCAGATATCCTACTAGAAATCTGAAAGCTAGCAGTTCCTTCTGATAATACAGTAAACAACAAACGGAGCGTGTTGTATGAAGTCTGTCCATCCCTCATCGTCTGAGAGGGTTTGTTCCAGACTCCCCCTGCAGAGCGAGTCTTCTAGCGATGCCAGGGGAGAGACTGGGCACGGGAGTGGGGACCAAGGGTAGCGGTGGGGAGCTCCGTAATCTAGCTATCTCGCCTAGAGCGGGGCGAAAATTAGGTCCTGTCATACTCCAAGAAAAGTGAATACAGTATGATTTGAACAAAAAACAAAGACTAGGCATGGGACCAGGGGAGGTTCTAGTGAAAGTCAGTGCACTCCCCAGTTTTACTATTTATACCATTATTCAGATCGCACTTCACCTAAATCTACTTTCAATTTTATCGTTTCTATGTGGTTATTTGCCAAAACAGGTGTACTAGATCTTTTACCCTCTGATCCGAGTACAAAGGCTTTAAAAAAAGCCGACAACCAAATATTAACACCGCCCTGACAGAAAATCAAACCAATTTAATTCAACACCTGACAAGCCTTCCACCATACAGAGCCATACATCATACAATATTTACTCGCGATAAGTGGCATCTTCCTTCTGGGGCACCGCCAAACTCTCCATCAATCCGCGGATGTACTCGTACACCATAAATGTCACAGCCTATCACCCATTAGTTCACGTGATCCAAGATTGTGCATTGGAATTGAATGGCCCACCTGGCCAGGAGCAACTCTCATGATCCGTGGAGTGATTCCTTGGTAGAATGCCCGGAATCCCTCATGTTGAAACATTTCCCTTGTGATATATACAATCCTTGTCAACGCCGACTCACCCGGCTTCGCTAAGCTCCTCTGTAGCCGTGTCTTGATGGTATCAATCGGTGCGTTCGATAGCGGTCCCATTGCGCCCGACACTAGACCAAGAAGCATGTGCTGATAACTGGGAAGCTCCTCCAGATGCGACTGGTACTTTAGAGCCCACTGCTTAAAGTAGGTGTATGCGGTGAAGTTAACGGCCTGGTTGGTGGATTGTCTGAGTGCGGTGAGGGTAACTCCTCGATATAGTGTACCGAAACCCTCTTCTCGGACGACTGTGTATGCGGCGTGTGCGGCGTTGCGGTATCTTGGGATATCGAGGGGATCAGCCATAGAATGGTGCTGCGCTTGAAGCCGGATCTTAATTACTGTGGGGATTAGTTGGGTGGATTTCATTGGCATTGAGAACATACCCTCCATCGGGGTCACAACGGCAATAGCTTCTGTTGCTCCAGCGGCAAGTCCAGCTACCCATTCAATATCAACAAGAGCTATTCTGAATCTTATCGGCGGAGGAGTGCATACACAAGAACACTGCAGTGGGTGCAATCCTGCCGGCCTCGGGATCCTTTTTTGCAAGAGACTTGTAGAACTCGAAACTCGAAAACCTAATCGCCATCTTTGGCACGATACCCGTGACAACGGCTCCGAGTCCCTTGTACAATCCCAATGGCGTCTCATTCTTCACGATCTCCTTTCCAATCGTGAAGAAACCCTTTCGTTTTGCGCCAGGAGCCCTATGGCGGCGGGAAAGCTGCATCCGCACCTTTCATCGGTCTTAGCAGATTGTGAAGTTAGATTTAATGCGGGGCAGGATAGGGGACCTTGATGGTATCTGCAAAGCATTTGTCAATCATAAACTTCCCGCTCCATGAAATTTGAATGGGAGACAGAAAGTGATGATATAACGTACCTAAAGGATGACATGCTAAGGCTTCACACATTCCAGCACTACCTCCGGCTGTTTGTTTTTCCCGTCAGCCGAGACAATTCTCTCAACATAATAGCCCCATTAGCGTACCAATCAGGTGTGTAGCCATAGTGGCTGGCTTCTGCTTCTCCAAAGACATGTATTCGTAGCTGAAGTTGATGTTATCAATGTAGTTCACAAAACTATGTGCCGAGAGATTCTTTTGTAGGGCCGTTAAGGATGATCAAACCAAACCTATGAGATAAGGACCAAATGAAGTGGGAGAGAATTGGATCACAAGAAGTGGAAACAAGGTCAGTGAAGGCACGTGCACAACCAATCGTCGGCCGCGTACGGCCAAATGGAAAAAGCGCAGCCACCAAGGACCTCGGTGCTATCCCGCCACTGAATCAGTACTTAAGTAATTACCTACTTAAGTACTTAGTAGTCTCAATCGCTATCCCAGTAACTCATACCAGTCCATTGAAGAGGTAGACTTGGGAATTTCATCGAGAAGCGCAGAATAGCCATTGTATCGAAGTCATAGTGACAATTCACAAAATTAAATGATAGACCAACTTCCTGGTTCATCAACAGTAAGTCGTATTTGATGATAGGTTTGAATGGACCCACAATCTCAAATGAAAATTGTCTGTGACCATCATGCCTGCGCAGAGAAACTTCTGCCAAGAATCTCATATCAAGTCGCAGCCATGTGAAGAAGATCCCCTAAAGTGGAGATGATGTGGAATTTTGACCTTCAGTTGGCTGAGGGTTCTGCCCACCAAAATTTGGATGGGAAAAGATTCGAAAGGGGTCCGAGTAATTGTTTGTGTCGTCATCGAGTGACCTTCAGTTTAGTCGTGCCTGAGCATGAACTTCATGAAAATCGAGAAGAGTCTCAAATCCCTACAAATGCACCATGATCTCCAACGAGGAGGCCTTTCCACTCTACTCCTGTATGGTCTTCAAACCACCCCACTCATTGGTCTGCGGTGGATTTGATATAATGCAGAACTTCTGCTAAGTCTCTTCGACCTTGATGTAACAAAATCTAGTTTTGGACTCGAACTGGCTTGGTTCGCAGTGAAACTCGAATCTGCCAAGACATACGCTTCAAACCCACAGTTGTGAACAAAATTAAGTAAGCAAGTTTTCATTGCTTTTGTGCCCAGACTTTGCGCACACCACGGTGCAACAGTCACAATTCAAGAAGGAGTATAAAATTGGATGGGCGGCCGTGCAATGCCAAGATAGACCAGGCGATTTGCGACTAGCATTTTAGGGTTAGGAATACAACCAGTAGATTTCATCTAGTCTCCAATTTTAAATTCAAATCAGAGACATAACTGAAACACAAGAAATCAAGAATTCCAAAGGAAATCTTTGATGCAAATTTGATAATATTCATGCCACCATAAACAAAACTCTATAATATAAACAAAAATCCAAGTAAAAATTTGAAATATATAATAAATAAATAAATACTTTATATATATATAATAATCAAGTTGAATAAAGTATTCTAAGTTAAAATTAAAGCAACTTTTTATATAACTACACAATATTGTTAAATCTAGCAAGTTTGTAGCAGGGTCACATACAATCACTCACAATTGTCATAATTCGGATTGTTACTTTGAGAGATGAATAGATGCTTGATTGTGATGATATCTATGTCGAAATCTGTGGTCTATATACAGCCTGTCATACAGTCTAGAACTCTCATGATTATGTACCATTGCATATCCTCGTATCTTCATACACGTCTCAGGTTCTCATACAAGATCTCATACACGACCTGATGCATATATGCAATACTTCCCCCTCGTCCTACAGTCCGTAGGAAGACCAAATAATATCCTCAGGTGCCTCATTAAAACCCTCCTCCTTATAGTGACTGCGGTAGATAGGGAAAGAGTATAACCGTAGCCTGATGAGGGATGGCCATCCCAAAAGAAACAAAGTGAAAGAACCTTAAATTAACCTTAAATCGACCTCCTCCATTTCCTTCAAGTGTGTGCACATCCACTAAAATCGTGAATCCATGAATTACCACAATCTCATCGCTTTGGTGGACTTTTGGTGCTTATCTCTTGCAAGTGCTTTAGTGAAGATATCGGCTGCGTTTTGATTGGTTGAAATCCAAGAGTAGTTGACAATGCCGCATTCGTGGAGATGTCGGCTGTTGTGGTAGCAAACGTCGATATGCTTGGTTCTAGCCTTTATAATGCCTTCAGTGATATGTGCTAGAGCTCCTTGAGAATTGCAATAGATCGGTAGAGGTTCCAGATTTTCGCCGAGGTCTTTGTGTAGTTGACGTAGCCAACGAGCCTCTCTGGAGGCTTCTGAGCAGGCTATGTACTCGGCTTTGAGGGTTGAGGTTGCGACTAAATCCTGTTTTCGTGATTGCCATGAGATTGGACTGTTGGAGATGAAGATATGTTGGTCTTGTGATTTTCGATCGGCACTATCGGAAGCCCATTCGGAATTGGTGTATCCGGTAAGAGAATTCTGGCCAGTATAGTGGAGTCGGTAGTTCTTGGTGGCTTTGAGGTATCGTAAGACTCATTTGGCAGCTGTGAGATGAGTTTTGTATGGCTAGGAATTGTATCGACTAAGAGCGGCCACAGCAAATGATATATCGGGCCTGGTAGCTACCGCGATATACATTAGAGAGCCGACGATTGCTTGGTATTCCCTGGGATCAACTTCCCCCTCGTCTGGCTCAGCGAGGTCAAATTTGACTTTATCATCGAGTGGAGTTAAGGCGTTGTAGGCATGTTCCATGTGAAATCGTGTGAGAATTGAATCAATGAAGATCTTTTGGCAGAGGCTAATCGAGCCGTTTTCTTGATGGATTTTGATGCCGAGGAATTGGCGAGCCAGCCCGAGGTTAGTGATCTTGTAGGCTTCTGCGAGCTTTGCCTGAATTATTTCGGCATCTTTTGCTGCAGTCGGTGCGTAGGCCAATAGCATGTCGTCAACGTAAAGGAGCAGAAGAATATCACCAACATTGTGTAGGTAAAGATTGGGATCAGTTTCCCATTGGATGAAGTCTAAGGAGAGTAGGACAGCGTTTATATGTCAGTACCATAGGCGTGGTGCTTGTTTCAGTCCATAGAGAGCCTTGTTTAGACGTACGATCCTGCCTGCGAAAGGCCATCCTTCCGGAAGTACCATGTGGAGTGTGTTATCGTCGACTTCGGGATTTAGGAATGCTGTGACGACGTCAAGGTGGTCGATAATCCAGCCCTCTCGTGCAGCAAGGCTTATAAGGAGTCTGAAAGTCGTTAATTGGCCAACGGGGGCATATGTCTCACCATAGTCTGTTTGTTCGTAGCCTTTAATCACTAGTTTGGCTTTGTAGTGTGTCGACCCATCGGGATTATGTTTCGTCTTAACAACCCATTTCGAGCCAATTGGCTTGGTTGCAGTAGAGTCGTTGCGATGCAAATCGTTGATTATTGTGAAAGTCTCATTTCGTTGGATGGATTTGGCTTCTTCAAGGATCGCTGCTTCCCATTCGTGTTTTAGTGGCCCTGACATGGCTTCATTGTATGTTCGGGGGTCATCATTGACTGTAGTTGATGTTAAAGCACTGTATATCAGTTCGGCGATGTTGACTTGTGCTCTTGTTGAGCTTCTGGTAACTCTATCAGTTGATACAATCACTGGGGCTTTTGGCTTCTTTGTAGCTGCGACAGTTCACCGCACAGAGTTGATCTGCCTTCGTATTCTTCTATTTGTGGTTATCTCGTCTCTAGACGGAGCTTGATTATGAGAATCGAGAGTCTGATGGCGACTACCAGTTAGCACATCAGTGTCAGTGTATGTATGGGTGTGGGCATCCTCGTCAGGAGCCATATGTGTAAGGCCTACTTTTCCAGCATCTGCAGCAGGTGGGCTTCGGTCTCCCTGCCCATCGTTGTGCCCAGTTGTGTGTGACGGGAGACCGGCGTCAGCTCCAGCCATATCATCGGGGGCGACTGTTCCACTTCGAGTGCGGCCGTGAGAGATGCTGCCACCCGCTCTACTCTCTTGAGTGCGGCCGTGGATCATCTCCTCATCCGTTCCACCAGGATCTTTGTCAATTATCTCCGTGTGTATTTCTTCTTGTGGTAGATCAAATATGTCAATTTCGGTAGTCTCTGATCCGTGCTTTCTTTTTAGTGATTGTGGGTACGATACCTATGAATTTTTTTCTTCGTCGAAGATGACATCTGATTGAGTCCTTATCGTCTTAAATTCTGGGTCCCAAATCCTCCAAGTCGTGGTACTATCGTGTACATAGCCGACCATCATGCAGCCGGATTTAGATCGTGGGCCGAGTTTCTTGTCGATACGCTGGCGTTCTGGTATTAATCGACTCACGTGGCATCCAAATCGACGAAGATGATCAAGTGGAGCTTTATAATTTATTGAATTTCGTGTGGGATCATTGGCTGGTTTATCGTATTCCGGCTTTCCGTAGCTGTTAAGCATTTTGTACGGGGTCTCATATGGAGCCTTATAGCCGTCTCGATCGTCTCTCTTAGTTAGGCCTTCGTTTGGCATTCGCTGGTGTAGATATACGGCCGTGTTTACTGCTTCCCCCCAGAATTCGTGCGGTGCTTGGGAGTCGAAAATCATGGCTCTAGCTTTCTCTGTAATCGTTTGGACCATTCTTTCCGCAACGCCGTTTTTATGGTGAGCATATGGAGGGCAGAATTCTAAGGCAGTACCGCGTGAGGCTAGAAGTATCCGGAAGAGCTTATTGTCAAATTCTCCTTGCCCGTTGTCACATCGGAATCGTTTGATTTTGTAGCCTTGGTTATATGTGTCGATTTTAGCTTGGAAATGCTGATATGTGGCAATACAAGTTTCTTGTTTCTTATCCGGGAGTAGGTAGACGGTTGTCCAGCATGTGTACTCATCGATGAAGAAAATATAGTGTAGGTGGCCAGCCTTTGTCGGAGTTCCAAAAGGGCCGCATGTGTCGGAGTGTACTAGTTCGTATGGCTTGGTTACTCGCCGAACCTTGGTGCGTATAAATTTTTGTTTGTGTTTTGCCTGGGTGCAAACATCGCATATTTGGGAGTTTAAGATCTCGGAGCCGTCAATAAGGCTTTTCATTGCAGTAGGGTGCAGATGAGCCAATCGACAATGCCACGGGCGGGAGGTAATCAATGATTTGTCGGGAGTAGTTGCGATAGGTCCACTTGTGGGCTGGCTTCCGCCAGTTTCGGAGGTGAGAGCTTGAGCGTCGACTTGATATTGGAGAAAGTAGAGGTCTCCTACTCGTTTGGCAATAAGTGCAATTGAGTCCATAAATATAGAGCAGACGCCACGTCGCAAGGTAGTGGTGTAGTTGGAGCGGTCAAGCTGGTTGATTGAGTGTAAAGATAAACGAAACGAAGTGTGTAGAGTGCTTTCAGACGTAAAGTAGTCAATCTCTGTGATATGTCAATGAGACCATGGTGGGTAGCAATTACCGTTGTTTCATCTCCGAGTTTAATGGAGATTGGAGATTCTAGCCTTTTATAGGAAACAAACGAGTTGCGGTTGTTACACATATGGTGAGATGCACCTGAATCTCCGATCCAGGTTGTGGTGGTAATTGTGGAGGATAAGGCATTTGCGGTGGAAAGAGTGACATGTGCGGTATGGCCGATGGTGGCTTGTTCGGTGTCATCGGATAGTCGGAAAAGGTCTTCTCCGGCGGAGATGGCGTGCAGGGCCAGTGCCGAATTCGCTTGCGCCATTTTGTCGTTACCGCCGGTTTTTTGTTTCATGACCTTATTTTGGGCGTCGCGCCCTCTCTGGCGTATGTGGCATTCGTTTTTAACATGGTCTTGTTTTCTGCAGTAGAAGCATGACCTGTCGTCTTCCTTCTTGAAGCTGCCGCTGCCGCTGTATGTTCCGTGCTGCTTGAGGATTCCACAATTCTCGGTGCTATGGTTATTCATTTTACAGTGCGTGCAGGAGTATTCATTACCGTCTTTATCCTTCGTTTCTCCTCCTCGATTTCCGTAGCCTCACCAGTTGGCACGGCCACGGCCTCGGCCTTTGTAGCCGCCTCGTTCTGTGTAGAGTGCTGATCCGATGGTGGCGTCTCCGAGTTCTTTGACAAGGTTGGCCATTTTTTCGTCTCGTTTGATGGCATCCATAACTTGCCGTGGAGAGGGTGCTGGAGTTTGATGTTCAAAGATTTTAATTGACATTTCGTATTCTTTTGGTACAGTAGTATAGATGTGGGTGTTGAGAGTTTCGTCGGTGATTTCTTCGGGGGTATCGACTGATTCGTTCCGATAGTCAAGAAGCCGTGTGAAGTATTTCTCGATTTTTTCGTCCTGGATTGGACGGGCTGCATGGAAGCTGCGAAGGATTTGGGTACGTCCGATTTTAGTAGTTGTGTTGTTGAGTCGATTTTGGAGGATTTCCCACATTTCAGCTGGATCGTCGATATTCTTAATGTATGCAAGTAGATAGTCGGAGCACCCCATGTAGATTTGTGCATGAGCTTTGCCAGCTCGTTTTTGCCAATCACGTGGTGGAGATCGAATGACTGAGCCAGTGCCAACTGGAAGGAGCTCTTCGCCGGTGACAATTTTGTATGCGTTCATGGCGATGAGTACACGGCGCATCTTTTCGCTCCAAATGGGGTAGTTGGATTTGGTTAGCATTGGAATGCTTCCGATGTCAGTTTTGAAGGTTTCGGTGAACATGGTGAAGGTGGAAGTTTTTGGAGGTGAGATGGTGTTGAGTTCGAATTAGGTTGTTTGTTGTGATGTTTTAGTGTCGTTACTGGGGTGACGGAGTTTCAGTGGTACAGATAAAGTTGGATGACGTGATTATAGTGTGAGGAGTAACCAAAAGAGGTATAGAGTGTTTCAGACGAATAGATTTCTAGATGATTGCATCCGCCGGGCTCATAACCTGTTACTTTGAGAGATGAATAGAAGCTTGATTGTGATGATATCTATGTCGAAATCTGTGGTCTATATACAGCCTGTCATACAGTCTAGAACTCTCATGATTATGCACCATTGCATATCCTCGTATCTTCATACCCATCTCAGGTTCTCATACAAGATTTCATACACGACCTGATGCATATATGCAACACGGATGTCATTTGCCATTGTTCGTCTTCAATACCAGAAACAATCTTTTGGATGTATAGCAAACTATTACTCACACCTCCAATAAGTAATGAAGACACAGTAACAGTCATAGCAACTTCCGCTTCAATCATTCATAATACATCGACTGTCAACAAACATCTGAATGGTATTGGCCTAGTAGCTGATAACTTGCCAATAATAAACTGAAAGCCAGCAACCATTTGAATTGCACAAGCATAGAAAGTGACAACTGTTGAAAGCCTAGGAAGATATTCCAACTATGAACTGTGAAGCTGATAACTATTTAAAGAAACCTATTCATCTGGAGGTCATCAGATTGAAAGAATACTATGGGTCCAGAGGCACAAGCCTGTAAGCTTGACATTATAGAGAATATCAGTGGTCTGTTTATAATCCAAATGACAGTGAAGATGATAGAGAATCGAGTGAGGAAGGGGATAGTAGATGTGAAGAAACAGACATTGGTTCAATGGTAATTCAAAGGTGCCCAAAGTAGTGGAGCTCTGAGTGAAATTATAGATAGAGGTATTCATTAGAAGTAAAGACAAATATATTAACACCTTGGATTCTTTGAGGGTAGAAAGGCATCAACCTTCTAAGCAAGGTGAACAAGCTTGCACATTATACATATTGGAAATAGTCCATCGTTTTCGTTCAGAATTATTTAGCAATTTCCACATCCTTGGTGAAACTTTCAATTTACCTTTGAAGCAGTCCTGAATTAAGTACAAATACTTTATGAACTGGTATATCTGGATCGATGCTTCCAGTATTACATGATATTGTTAGCAATGAAATATTTCCAAGAAAGATATTTTTTCTACACATATTTATAGATATCAAGTGGTATTGAAACAGAACTATGTCTGCAGACTTCTTTCAATTATGATCCGAATCAGTACCCTCTTGATTTTTATTTCAATTCCCTTGAAAACTTCTCACAACACCTTCATCACAGCCCAAGAAGACCATAATACATACTTTGCAGCCCAGAAACCAACAGATTTGTCTTGGGCATACCTCTACCACAAAAGACAATACATTCCCATTCCTATCCATGTATAGATATGTACCTCTCAGTCATCCCATTCATTCGAGATGATAATATATGCCTTTAAGATTTCATCTCAAACTGTAAAAGTAGGTCAAGTTCTAATAGATCAGTTAACATATTTGGATATAGAAAAAAAGACCTTCTCTACTATCGAAGTAGTCCAAATATTTGCAAGGTCAAGGAAACTGCAAAACCCAATGGACAAAAAGCAAACTCAATGCAGACTTTGCTGATTGAAGATTCTGAATTTTGACAAGAGACTGTACAGTGTTTAATATCAATGAATAGAAATTACACTTTCAACTATGAGCCATTGACACAGCTTCAGTGTAAGGCTAAGGCTTGGTTCCTTATTTCTGACTTAGCTATATTTCAGGCTGGATATTGTTTGATAATATTATAATGATTGGAAACAGATCTGACACCCACATGGCAGAGGCCTATGGAGTGGTCAGAAGAGAGAATATATCAATGCTATACAGTGATGAGGGAAAGCAAATAATGGAATGCCAGCCTAGTACAAAGAAATACTTACCAGACTGGAATATCCACCTGTTGAAATAGAATCAATAGGGAATTAAAACCAATGGACAAACTCCTTTAGAAAGCAGGGGCACAAATTTCAAAATCCATATGACAATGTGTAGGTTGGCCAAGACATACAACAGCTGAGTTGCCAGGCAGAATGAGCAATACAATACCATTTATCTTAAGTGAAAATAATGGAAACAATACAATTTGAAAAACATTTCAATATCATGATTCCATCTCAATATCATCGAGGCTAACATCAAAGTAGAATTTGCTGTGATGATAACCCCATTTATTGATGTATACCAATGCCAATGAACAGCTCTCAGCAAGCAAATCATGTGGTCAGGAAAGGTTTGGAATACCATCTGCAAGTTACCTAACAAAAAGGAAAGAAAGACTTCAAATGGAAGACAAAGAAGGACTTGGAAAGAAAGTTTTGGAAATTTACCAGAGCTCTACAGGGCAAGATCTCAAAATAATGGATGAAATAATCAATATATTCCATACCTAGATATGTTGATGGACCGAAGGAAGGAGACATGAAACTCGATACTGAAGGTTTCTGTATTCAGTATATTGGCTGGTAGGACAGGGAATGTGGCTCAGGAATAATATCACTTCTATTCCCAGGGGCAAAAGAGACAGTGCAGGAGGAATGGGAGAAGACCCACATTCAGATGGCTCCGATTCTTCAAGCTTCAGCTCAAGTAGCTCTAGCTTCCGTAATTCTGGTGCCAGTGATAGCCTTCTGCCACTACTACCATCAGGACAAATGATTTATTGAAACTGGGGAAGAAAAAGAATATGTCCAAAAACATGAAAGAATTTGCAGTATAAGGGAGATATCAGAGACTACATTGTAAGGATAGAAATCTTGAAGTTCCAAGTGTACTGACCAAAGAATTGCATGGCGAGAAGATCTGAACAATGGCCTCAACCAAAACATAAATGATTGACTATTCTTTTCAATACTTACGCCAAATGATGATGCAGAATACAGACTGCTAATTTGACAAGTCAGCTACATTTATGAGAAATGCCTGCATGAGAAGAAAAAATACTATCATAATAATTACAAACCCAAAGATAGGAAGAATAATCAGATGAAGTGTGATGATGATGGCCACAAGGAAATCAAGGAATGAAAAACTGTGGCAAAGGTTCAGACTCCAAGAAATCTCGAACAGAGAAGAAAAAACCTAAGTCTATTAATAGAGACACAGGCATAGCCCTAAACAGCATTCCTATTTCTTTGTTGAATAATAGAGTATAGGGTGAATAGCATAAGTACTGCAGTTCCAAACAGTATTGATCTGTATTTTCAACTGCTTCCTCAAAAATCAAATCATGTAGTCTGACTGAGATCAGTTACATGCTCTTATTCTCAAGTACTCTATGAGGTTGATATCAATGTTATGGAAATTGATAGCTGAAATGAGTGTCATTTGTATTTTCTTTTTTCTGTGGAATAGTAGTCTTTCTTATAGGGTCTTGAGGTATAGACAACTCCAGTTTTGGTAAATGGATATTTATATTTATATTTCTTTGAGATTACATGGGCATAGGCATCTATGTTTCTTGTGGGACTTGCCAATATGGTACTGTGTAGTACTTATTGATTTTTGATATTCAATATACTTACTATTCTGCTCTGTGAAGAAATTGTGCCTGAAGATAAAATATGCTGGTCATATAGTATCCAAGCATGATTGGTGATAAGCAAATCGCTATCCTACTTGAATATAGGGATTCAAATTTCTTTCACCTGTATTATGGGTTGTGGCCAGAGCTGTGTCAATAGGCAGTTCACCATAACTTCTACTTGAAAAGATTAACAATGGGGCCAGTACACTTCAATCTGTACCTGAGAAATCCAAACAATTACTACCTGAACCTGAGACAGAATCAAGGCCCACCATACACATGTTTATAAGCTTTTGAAATATGACGAACATTTCTGTAAGGATTCCTTTGAACACTGGATTCTATACACCTCTCATGTCTATGCAGTGGGCCGATTTATATGGTGTTTCAATTGTGACTTGAACAGAAGCAAAAATATTTGAAAATATTCATGTAAAAGAGTAGAAGGAGTGGGTTGGCTGTACACCTTCCCAGTTACTCTGCAGTATAAATCCCATTATACCAAAGAAACCTTGGGAATTGGTTCAATAGAGAATTCAGCAGACATAATATTACCTTGCTGGTATATAACAAAGCATGGAGCACTCTATGGAGGTATTGAACAAAATGATAAGTTCCAGTTTACATTAAAATACTGCCAACAACACTGACCAAAGACAGTGGTATCGTCGTTCCCAATAGAATATACTTATTCCATGTTGATGTTTGGTACAGATCCTCAATGAATTGAGGTTATTTGCAGGTGGTCATGTTAGGGTGCGGCTCTGCTGCATTAGTGCGGCTCTGCGGGCCGCTCCCGTAGTTAGCTTTGGCGGGACTTCGGCTGCATCACCAATAACATTCACTTCTACACGTACGAAAGAGTCTCTTTACCCACATTGGTAGCAACACTCGACTTCTGACGGCCTCATAAGCATCAGAAGTGATCGAAAACAACGCACGATGGTTGATTCACCCGGTTTACCCTCGAACCAGTGGAACGCCGGCCGCTCGGAGGCTTCGCACGCGTCCTCCGACTTCGCGACCATTCCTGCTACTTACGACGCACACGACACGCAGGATGTCAGTTTTAAGGACAAAATCGACCAAGCCGAGTCAATTAGGTTCAGCAGCAAGTTCGCTACCTTGGCCACCGCGGGCTTCGAACCTGCAGAACTTCGCACGGCAGAATACGTTACGGAACGAAAGAAGATCATCGACGACGGCCCAGGGCACTTGTCTGATCAAGCAATCAACTGGATCAAGGCTACGGAGGACGTCCAGCTAGAAATCATCGATGCTGGCCTATCGGAGAGTCTCGAACAAGCCGAAAAATTCTCCAAGGTTTGCGAACTCAACGAAAGCTTAGCCGCTAAAGTCAAGGAGTTGGAGGCTGCTGAGCCTGTTGAAGGACCGAACAAGGAGTTAGCGGCAGCTCACCAAGAAATTGACGAGTTGGAGGAAGAGCTCCGGATCGAGAAGCGTCGCACTGCCAAATTGGAGAGGCGGCTAGAGAAGTGCAAGTCAGAACCGGAACACACCGTCGACCACACCGCCGTCGCACAGCTCCGGCTAGAAAAAGATATGCTGCTGCACCAAGTCAAAAGTCTCTCCTCCGAGAAAAGCGAGCTCGAATCCGAGTTGAGAGCTTTCGAGCGCGTCATTCAAAGACTTACGACTAACCAAGTAAATGCGACTCCGGCGCCCAACGTCTTCTCCGAACCGACCCCACCCTTATCTGGAAACCGTGGCTCCTTCGAACCGACCCCTGGCCCGTCAGGAAGCCGTGGCTTCTCCGTCAAATCGTCTAACCTTCCGACGTATGATGGCAAACGAACCCTGGATGATGTCACTGCATTCCTGTTTGCTTTGGAACGACACTTCAAGAATGCAGCCCAAGCCATCGGATGGGTCGGCACTACGGGTTGGGGAGAGCAAGCAGTGCTACAGCTGAAAGGCGACGCAGCAACCTGGGCCATGCATCGTTTCCCAATAAGTACGCCTATCGAATGGTCCACCTTTTGCACAGAGTTGAAAGCTAAGTATATTCCGTCCAACGCCTTGGATCTGGTCAAACGCGAATGGGAGGAGCTGAGCCTGAAGAAGGGAGAACGCGTCACAGAGTTTAACGAGCGTTTCCGTCGCCTCCGTTCGAAGTTGGACCCGCACCAGCCGATGCCAGCCGAAATGTTAGCCGACGCTTATGGATACAAGATTGAAATGGGCAACCAGGGAGTTTACAAAGATTTAGTTCGGTATATTGGCATGCGCGATAGGACTCCAACCCTTGAGCAGCGCATGGAGCATCTTGCTGCATTGGACACGTCTCTCAACAAATCTCAACCTGCAAGTGGCTCCAACGCGAACACTAGTACAACTACGAAAGCCTCAGCCAAAAAAATGGAATCCAAGAAAAGCGATACAACTGGCACAACTGGCACGGCCAAAGAAGACGGTTTAACCTGTTATAACTGCGGTCAGATGGGCCATATCTCTCGCAACTGCCCAAACCGCGACTTGATGAAGAAGTTACTCGAGCAAGCTTTGGTCAGCAAAGATGCCCCGAAAGCTAAGTCTGGCCGCCCGCGCAAGGACAAGAAAAAGGGAGGTGCGCCGACCAGCCGAAAAGAGAGTGGTAGGCTCGCCGAGGAGAAGAAAGTCAAGCAGGAGTCGGACAGTGAGGCGGAAAGCGAGTTGGAGAGTCTTTCAGATTCGGACGCTGAGACGGGAAAAGTCAAAGGAAGTCAGTAGCTGCGGCTGTACCTCCCGTAAAAACACCATCATGTACGGTATCGTCAAAAAAGGGTGGCAAGCATGTGCCAGATAGTCAATTCAAATTTTTCACCCGTTACCACCACTTGAAAGTCAGTAAACTGGACGACGCAGTGGTCGATCTGCTAAGGTTTAATGGCAAAGTACGATACCAAACAGAGCGGGGATGGTGGAGCAGCAAGAAAGCAAGAGTTGTGAAGGACGATGGTGCGTCAGAGAACTACGTCGGTCGGAAGTTCCTTGATGAGCTGAAACGTCAAGGAGCCGCCCTAAAGACAAAAGATGCGGGATGGATGATTGTGGAGACCGCCAATGTCAATGCAGAGGACGGCATAGAGAAACGCCAACGAGTCAAATTGAAACTACGACTTGGTTCGTCATACGTCTACGAGGCAGAATTTACGGTCTATGACGTCAAAGGCTTTGATATTGTGCTAGGCAAAAGATGGATGCGCGACATAAATCGCCGTTATCAAATCGACCATGACAGTAACGAGATGTGGATCGCTGATAACCTCTGGGAGGAAAGAGAGGATGGCCGAGTTCACTACCTACCGGGCTTACGCCCCTTGGACGTCGACGAAAGTATAATGGAGCAGGCCAAATTCATGGGCATCCACATCATACGGAAGACGGAACTAAAAAACGTATCGGCCCACCTGTTGCAACGGGCCTTTTTGATTAAAGTGCACCACCGTGGGGATGGCGACACCAATCCCACGGACGGGCCACCAGGAGAGTTTCAAGAAATGTTGAGAGAATTCCAGGGCCTCTTTGGCGAGCCAACTTATGCAAATTCGCAGAAAGGGAGGCAGGCTGATTTCGAAATTAAAACGGACCCAACTGGCAAAATACCGTTCCGTTCACCGTATCGCATCTCTCCGCGCGAAGAGGAGGAGCTTCGGAGGCAAATAGACAAGGCAATTCGCTGCGGTTGGATTCAGCCCTCTCGAAGCAATTTCGGCTCACCAGTATTATTCGTGCCAAAGCCTGACGGTACGTTGCGTATGTGCATCGATTATCGCGCAGTAAATGCCATAACCGTCAAGGACCGTTATCCTCTCCCACACATCGAGGATTTACTCAACTCCATGCATGGCTCCTGCTGGTTCACTAAATTGGACTTGGCAGCCGGTTATCATCAAATTCGCATCGCAGCAGCCGATAGACAAAAGACGGCCTTCACCACTGAATTTGGCTTATACGAGTGGCGAGTCCTTCCGTTTGGCCTGGCGAACGCACCGAGTCAATTCATGCGCATGATGAACGGCATTCTAGAGCCAATGAAACGAAAGTTCATCGTCGTATACCTTGACGATATTATGATTCACAGCCGTACCCTGGCGGAACACGTCGTACATGTCCGCGAGGTGCTGACCTTGCTAGCAGAACATGGTCTGAAGGCCAAACGTGCAAAATGCGCCTGGGCGCGTCAGAAAGTCGACTTCTGTGGCTTTGATATCGACAAGGACGGCATCCACGCCCAGGAACATAAAACCCGTGCGGTCATGGATTGGCCCCTACCTGAAAACAGTAAGGACGTCAGAGGCTTCCTGGGTCTCACCAGTTACTATAGAAAATTCATCGAACATTACGCGCACATTGCGATACCGTTGTACGCCATTGCCACCCCTCCGAAAGGTAAAGGTGATGTTGGGCGGCGACGCGGAGAGCCGAGGAAGGTCATTCGCTCTCCATTCGCCTGGGACAAGGAATGCCAGCATGCTTTCGACACCCTCAAGAAGGCACTCTGCAATGCCCCTGTTCTTGCTCTACCGGACCCCAAGGCAAAATATTCCCTCCACGTCGATGCCAGTCAATACGCGTTGGGCGCGGTGCTCTCCCAGGTACAGAACAAGGCGGAGAAGGTACTGGGTTATTTCAGCCGCAAATTACACGATGCGGAGACGCGATACCCTGCGTATGACAGAGAACTCTTGGGCATCCGAGACGCGATATTATACTGGAAGTTCAACCTACACGGGGCCGAGCAGCCATTTTTGGTACACACAGACCATGCGACCTTACGTTGGATTCTCACACAACCACACCTCACCGTTCGTCAGATGGACATCCTGACGGTTCTCCAGAATTTTGACTGGGAGGTCAAGCATATCCCGGGAATCAAGAATCAGGTTGCAGATGCGTTATCTCGCCGCCCGGACTTCCGACGGGAGCGTTGCAATTTAATGGCACTTGAAGTTACGGCGGCCGGAGAATGGATTGAAGATATCAAGGCGGGCATAATTGATGACGAATGGTTCGGGCCTATCGCACATTTCTTGGCTAACCCAAATCAGCGCCCTCCGCCGCCCACCGCATCGACCAAGGAGCGCAAATTATGGGTGTCAGCACAACGTTTCTATTTGGAAGAGAATGGCCTACTGTGGTTACGTGGAGATTTGAAAAAGAAAGAGGTGGAAAAAAACGTAGGGGCAAGGAAGAAGGGCGGAGAAGAAGAAACAAAGGTAAAAGAGAAGGAGGAAGTAGAGGCAGAAAATAACACAAGGGCGAGGAAGAAGGCCAGCGAAGAAGAAATAAGGGCAAAAAATATGGAGGAAGAAGGAGAGGCGGAGAAGAATGCTGAGAGAGGTCGGCTGTGTATTCCAAAGGCGATGCGGCGACGAATTCTCCATGAGGCCCACGACACGCCAGCGGGGGGACACTTCGGTGCAGATCGAACATACTTACGCATGAAAGACAGATATTTCTGGAAGAATATGTGGCGCGATACCCAGCGTTATGTCGCGGGTTGCGACTTATGCCATCGAACCAACCACCGGAGCGGGAAACCCATGGGCCTCCTGCAACCACTTCCTATAGCCAAAGGCCGCTGGCAGAGAATCGGCATTGACTTCATCACCGATTTGCCGACCTCAGAAAATGGCCACGACTGCATCGTAACTTTTGTCGACCACATGACCAAGAGAGCACATTGGCGAGCCTGTAAGAAAACGATCGACGCCCCAGCCTTCGCGCGCATGTTTATCGACGATATCGTCCGCCTGCACGGAGTGCCACAGGAGGTTGTATCAGATCGCGATGTACGCTTCACAGCAGACTACTGGAGAGAGGTTGCGAGGATTCTGCAGACGAAGCTGCTCATGTCAACAGCATTCCACCCGGAAACGGATGGTCTCTCAGAGAATTCGAACAAGACGGTCGTACGTTATTTGCGAGGTTTTGCAACTCACGATCAGGCCAATTGGGACAACTACCTCCCATTGGCGGAGTATGCTTACAATTC
Organism: Trichophaea hybrida; assembly: GCA_015178995.1. NCBI lineage: Eukaryota > Fungi > Ascomycota > Pezizomycetes > Pezizales > Pyronemataceae > Trichophaea > Trichophaea hybrida. Next base: position 121,748 of record WHVE01000144.1, read on the forward strand.
CTCCGTACATCGTTCGACGAAACAGACGCCTTTCGAACTCGATCTAGGTTATGATCCTCCTTTGCCGCTGGACTTAATTGCAGATCTCCAAAGGCCTCAGGCCAAAGAATCGGCGAAAACCTTGCAAGGCCGCGAATTCGTCGAACGTCTACAGCGTATTTTGGGAGTCGCCAGGGATGAGCTCCGCGATGCTCAGGATCAACAGATGGCCGAAGCCAATAAGTCACGAAGCCCAATCGACCCCGCAATTACAGCCGGTGCGAAGGTATTTTTGGATACGAAGGATCTGCCAATCACTTATGCGAACGTCAACCCTACGCGCCGAAAACTGGTACATCGTTACATCGGCCCATACGAGATCCTCAGAATACGTGGGAACGCAGTCGAACTGGACCTTCCAAACGACATGATGATCCATGACACAGTTAATGTCAGCAGGCTCAAAATTGACCGTACGGATAACTCTAGGATCGCATGGCGGCCGCCACCTCCTCCGGTACGGACAAGCCGCGCGGGAACGAGTTATGTCGTCGAATCAATCGCAAATCACCGGTCAAGATCTGATGGAACCGGCTGGGAATACGAAGTGAAATGGGAAGGCTGGGACGAGAAGGATAACACATGGGAACCAGAAGAGAATATGGCAAAAGCAAAAGAGACGGTGAAGCAGTATTGGAAGGAATTAGGTGGGCGGCCAAAGACGAAGAGGAAAGTGATGATAAAGCAGGCGTGAGAAGAAAGTTTCTTTTGGAAAGGGAGTTTTGTGTTTGTTTGTTTTTTTCTCAGTCGAGGCGGCGAGACGGGAAACCTTTTGTTTTGTTCATTTTGATGGTCGAGAACTTCGCGGAGGTATGTTTGTTTTTGATCATGATGTTTGGTTTCTTCGAGAGGTTTCTCGAAGATGATTGGAGAAGGTTGTGGTGCAGGTGGTCATGTTAGGGTGCGGCTCTGCGGGCCGCTCCCGTAGTTAGCTTTGGCGGGACTTCGGCTGCATCACCAATAACATTCACTTCTACACATACGAAAGAGTCTCTTTACCCACATTATTGGTTCTATGCATGTCAATGGGGTTAACAAAATTCTGATCAGTTGGGTAGAACAGATCTGTGGTGTTACAGAGTCTTTTAAAGATTATACAACCCATTAAGCACCAATGCTCTGCCACTAAATCAATTATATAATCATGCTTGTAATACCTGGGGCATCACTACCGGTTTTACGCGGTCAAAGTAGTATCTGAAGTTAATTCCGGACTGATTCGAAGGTAGGTTAGGAACTGTGCTCACGATGTTAAATCACTAAAAAAATCTGAATAGAAAGTATATTGTTTTAATGCCTATATTGTCAAGGCTTGTTGTTTTCACCGAGAAAGTTGATACCCTTTCTATCCTCCAACAACTAAGAGGTCTTTATGTCTCTTTCTTCGCTTTCTAACAAATACTTCTATTCACAATGTTCCCTAGAGCTCCAGTACCATGACCACCTGTGAGTCAATGCCCACTCATTTGCAACTACCATAGACCTCCTTTGCTCAATCCTCAATTGAGTTTGTCATTATTGGATCATAATGAAACCATCGGTATTCTTTATGTTATTATACTCACAGGCTTCTGCTTCTGAACCAGTAGTATCATTTCAATCTGATGACCTCCAAATAAATAGGCCTCTTTTGATTGAGAGCAGCTGTGCAGTTTTGAGTGGACACATATTCTTAAGTTGTCGGCTTGTTGACTGGCACTATTCAGCTAGTTGCCGGCTGTCCAATTGTTATTGGCGAGTCATCAGCTGTTAGGCCAACACCATTCAGTTGATTGTTGGCTGTCTGTTTGTTATCGGCAATTCGGAGCTGAAGCAACTGCAGCCATCAACTAGATGTCATTGCTTGTCGATGGTTTGGATATTGGTTTCCTGGCCATTCGAAAACATTTGCTCGGGAATCCGTGACCAGTGATTGCCAATGGCATCCAATCAGGAAAATCGTGGGTGATCATATATACCCCAGCTGCCAACTTGTCCAGTGTAACTATGATATTGACTTGAAAGATGGGGAGCAATCTGCATGGGGTTCTATGTATATACTGTTAGAAATGAAGCTTTCGGTCATTAAAGAATATTTGAAAGAAAATTCTTGATTCTGGAAAGATTCACCCTAGCCAATGACCCATAAGTGCACCCATACTCTTCACTCCAAAGCTATACAGAAGAGAATTACAATTGTGGGTAAATTATAGAGATCTAATCATGCAATTTTTGAACTGATATCCATGGCCACTTATGAACAACCATAGTGACCAGTGTTGGGGGGATACTGCAGCTAGATGTGATTTAGTGGTTTATCGATATCGTTGTGTTGTCTCTTGGTAAATGCGTATTTTAATAATGATGACAAAACCAAAGATATGGTATTCTAGCGTGACGCGTTTACGTCGTTGTAAGGTATTTATAAATACGGGCATCTATTGCAGTATGGCCCTGTGTTTAAAAGTCGTAACTGTCTTGGAGGTAATCCTCTGATGACTCGTCAAAGGTGACTTGGGAAGGAAGTTCACCGGTATGGAAGTAGTGGTAGTATTCTTCCCAAAGGTTGTGACGAACAAGGTATCGTGCGAGGTGTTCGTATTTGGCTCGAGTGTTTGCTTGGGCGTGCAAGATGCGAGCGTAGAGAATCTTCTGATCGTCTGAAATAGACATAACAGTTTTGGTGAATATTGTTAAGGTATTTAACTTAATAATATTTCAGGTGGTTTTCCGCTGTTGTGTTCTGACTGTGGTTTGTTCGACTGTTGCTTGAATCGTTGTGTTTAAACTTGTGGGTTTAAGGTGGTCTTTTATAGGTGAGTATTTCCGCGTCAAACCATCCTGCTAAGGGGTGACGGTACTTCTCTTTAATCTATGATGTGTGTGTATAGTACTATCTCAATAACACTCAGTCCACCGTAGTGGGTGTTCACATAACATCCGATCGTTGCTTCAGAGCCAATCTCGGTAGTTAGCTGTGGAGAGTTCCGTTTGACAACGTGTGGTTGCGTAAGCCCCCACCAGGAGTTCCCAAAGGTTATCCTGCATGTTATGACGTTGCTGACATACATATCGGACCATTACTTCGTATTAGTTATCTTTCTTCGTATTGAGTGGAATAGTGATCAATGATTTAATGAGCTGCCAACCCATACATTGCCACGTACCTAGTGTCATCGGGTCTTATCCGTGTTCCCCGAAGGGGGTGCCCTCTATCAGTTATCGTGTTGCAAACACGGCAGAGCTGGGGTTCGACAGTCTAGATCCAAGCACTTATCTTTTAGGTAGAGTTAACTACCGGGGCGCAGTTAGCTTATCTCCTTTGCTTAGTCTAGCTCTAGAGATAGCAAAGTCCCGCATACTAAGATAATATCGCTTGTCCAACCAAATTCATGAAGCTAAGCACTGGTATGGTTTGTCCCAGTATTAGCATGATAACGGAGATAACACTGGTCTGATCCGTAACGCACAGCTGATCCGAAGATCCCTGCTCGGCAGTTACATTGCTTCGGCAGTATGGTTGGTATGTCCCCTGCCTTGGCCAGTACTAAGGGTTTTTATCCCCTCGATTACTGTCTGATCGAGTGTGTGTACTGTCTCCACACTGGGTAGCTATTCCCTATGCTGAGACGCAGTATTGTAGCATGGACTATTATGGGGATTTCACCCGGCTATGTTGAGCCGTCCGCTAACTCATCAGTAGACATCCTCAGAGGTGTGACCTTAACCGCTGATTCATCTTTGAATAACGGCAAGCCTGGGAGACTAAGCCTGATGTACTTCGTACGCATGCTACGGGGAAACCCCTAACAACCAGATTGCTGGATCAAGCATTTTCAGCAACATTGATTAGAAGGCAGGGTACAACCTCATGCAAATTAAACCCAGTAATGAATGAAAAACTGCATTTTGTATAAAATATAGACACTATAAATTTCTAGTTATGGCTTTTAGATTTGCAAACACACCAGCAATATTCTGCAAGATAATGAACAAGATCCTGCAAGATTCAATTGATCATGAAGTAGTTGTTTTCATGGATAATATTTTCATTTATACAGCAAACAAACAGCAGCATGTGCCATTGACTAGATGAGTTCTTTATTCATTATAGAAAAACAACTTGACTATAGTATCTGATAAGTGTGAATAGTACCAGAAGCAAGTTGAGTTTCTTGGATATCTTATATTGGGAGATGGTGCTAGTATGTCACAAGCCACAATTAATACAAATTTGCAATGAACGATTCTGGAGTTTGTGAAGAATATACCATCTTTCTTCTGATTTGCACATGACTATTGACACTTTATTGAAGGATTCACAGAGATATGCCATGCTTTGATGGAGTCATCCAAGATAGCAAACAAACGTTTGACTGAAAAGCAGATGAATCACATCAAATAGCCTTCGATATCATACAGAAAGATTTCAGTGAAGCTTTCATATCAAGATACTTTAAGCTTGTTTGGCCCATAGTGATTGTAACTAATGCACACAATTTTGCAATGGATGTAACACCAGGAGCGTCACTACAGGTTTACCCAGTCAAAGGGTATCCATACTTAATTTGAGACTGCTTCGTAGGTAGGTCAGGAGCTTTGCTTGGGATGTGAAAATCACTAAAAGAATCTGAATGAAAAGAATAGCTTTTCAATGCGTATATTGTTAAGGCTTGTTCTCCTTGCTGAGAAGGTTGATGATGTCTTTCTACCCTCGAATAACCCAAGGTCTTTATACCTTCATCTTGGCATCTAACAAATACTTCGATCTACGCTGTTCTCTAGAGCTCCAGCACTTTAACCGCCTTCTGACCTCCTTCAAACCAATGCCTGTATGTTCGCAACTACCATGGCCTCTATCTCTCCATCCTCTATCGTCTTTATCGTCATTAGATTATAATCAGACTATCGGTATCTTTGATAACACCAAGCTCGCACACTTGTGCCTCCGGATCAGTAGTATTCTTTCCATCTGATAACCTCCAGACAAATAGACCTCTGTCGATAGAAAGCAGCTTTGCTGTTCAGAGTCGGCACATAATCTTTGGTCGTTGGCTTCTGGCTGGCGCCAATCAGATGGTTGCCGGCTGTCGGTTTGATATCAGCGAGCGTCAGCTTCTTGGCTGATGCCATTCAGCTGTATATTGGCTGTCCGTTTGTTATCCGCGATTCGAAGCTGAAGCAACCGCACCCATTAACTAGCCGTTGATGCTTATCGATGGGGTGGGTGTGCGTTTGCTAGCTATCTGAAATGATCAGCTCTGGCATCTGACACGAGTGATAGCCGATGATGTCTACCCAGGGAAAACACAGGTGATCATACATGACCCTGCTGCGAACTTGCTAGGTGTAACGATGAATATAGTGCTCTTGTAAGTTATTGATCGATAATTACATCCAATTGCCTACCACTATCGAAAGATGGATAAAGCCCAAATCATGTATTATATTCATAACATGTAAATGCTGGTGATAGTATCTGCATTCGATCGATTGAGGCATTATCCCCCAAGTGCTGCTTATCCAATCAGTATCTATATTGATCAGAAGAATCTCAAATACTTTACAACAACAAATATTCTCGATTGAAGACAAGCCAGCTGGGTTCAACAGCTGGCAGGATATGATTTTAAAATATTCCATCAACCCAGTAGTACAAATGGAAAATTGGATGAATTATGTAGGTATTTGGAGTTCTACCTTGAAAAAGGGGGAGGTAGTACTGAAGAAAATGACCACCAGCCTATCCACCATATTCCGGGACCTTACCAGTTGGTAACTTCTGAATAGAAAACATTGCAAATGACAGGACTAAAGTGGGGAGGCGAATGACTTGAAATATCTTCTGCAATGTCCAAAGCACTTTGAGTTGTCATGTTTGATTTATGGCTGTCACATGCAGATGTCAGCACCGCAACGAATGATGCTCAATGGCCACAAGACTATGTCTGAGGTATGAAAGAACACCCCAGCCCAGATATCTCTTTGGAAGACAAAACCCTATATTCAAAAAGCAGACAGTAGATTCTGAATGATATCCAGGTGAAGAAATGGATATTGGAAATGGAGTAAAATTTGCAGATTGCCAGATATACAGGGTAGGATATATCAATTGAGCTGGTCAGACTGAACTTCTTTCGGCCAAAAATGGAGAAATTCATTGAAGACTCAATTTGCTCATGCCCTCAGTACAAATGAAATACAGCAGCTTGCTATACTTGCTGCACACTCCTACAACTACTTGAATTAGCATACTATGCATGGGATTTGATTTCCATTGACTGCATTATTGAATTACTGGTATTGAATGAATGCTTATCAGTATAGGTAATCATCAACCATTTTCCCAAATTGGTTCACTTCATTCCATTGAAAGATGGTAAGAAAAATGCTAATGACAGAGTCAAAACCTTCCTGAAAAAAGTGTAGAGATTCCATTGTCTACCATTGGACATAGTATTTGATCTGGACTGTATGATCTTTTTCAGGTTTGGGTCCATATTGGTCGAAGCACCTCATACCGTACCAAAGATGCCTTTGCCATTCAAACCTCAAACAGATGGGCAAATGGTAAGTGTTAACCAAACACTCGAACACTATTTGTGGAATGACTGCAATTATGGGCAGGATAATTGGTCTCAGAGGTGACTGATGGCAGAGTATGCCTACAATGACACTTGTATCATCACTATGAGAATGTTACCATTTATTGCAAACATTGGATTTGATCCTCAATTGAATTGGCGTATCAAAGTGCTCACAAAGAATACCGTATCTTGGAATGACATTGTCTGGATACCCAGTATACATTCACTCTGCTGTAAAGGCTTAGAACAGGTATGGGAGACAATGGAAAAGTGCTACAACCAGTATACTAAAGAATATCTCAAGTGTTCAGCTGGCAATTTAGTTATTCCAAATAGGAAGCACTTCAATACTTCAACACAATCTAAGAAATTTGATGGTATGCTTCATGGACTCTTCAAGGTCTCAAAAGTTCTTTCACCCACCCCAATTGAGCTTGAGCAACTGAATTAATGGCATATTCACAATACCTTCTCTGGATCACTCAACGAACCCCATTGACTACCCATCAATCTCATCACACCGGTACCAATACTTGCACATCAAGCGAATATGCTTGGTAATGATGTTGCTGGTAATGAATAGAAAATATGTTATAAAGTTCAGGTAGTCATGGGCAGTCAGTATTACGAGGAATTGACATGAGTTTTCAATCTGGTCAAGTTGAAGGGATATCAAAAAGAAGCGGTTATAACTGCGGAGTCTTATCTGAATTTGATGACAAGAGACTGTCAAAGAAGTATCCATGACATAATTCTCAGGTGGTTAAGATAAGAGGATTAAATAAATAGTGGAGCTCATGCCTTTTCCCGATGAAGGGTTTTTAACAGCTAGCAGGCCACCTCCTAAAGAATTGGATTTTTGGGCACCAGGTGACATATCTTTCAAACTAAGAGAAAGATCGATTTGGTTTTAAGGGCATACAGAGTCACAATTTTTCCAAATTAGTGAAAGAAAAACAAAGCAAGTATCTTAGTTGGATGCAAGCAACCTAATAGGTCAATTTTGCTCAAGGTAATATTTTATCTGGATGTAAGCCACTGGATTGGATCTTGCAAAGGTGACTGTGTAGATTGATTACATCGTGGATTTTGAATAATTCACTTCTGTGGGGTGGATCATATTTTGACCAAGACAATGAACAGCAGATTGGAATAGTTGCGCAGAGACAAACTCTCTAAGAAATGGGGTAAAATTATACCTGGCAAGTTTACCACAGGGTTATGTATTATTATATGCAATTATATTGATTGAAATATTATCTGTCATCACTTGTCTTGGATACAAGAGCCTATTGTTTTGGATGGCTAGGAAATAATTACCCATACCTTTAATATGTAATATAGATTAGTTAATGGTCACAGTTACTTCTGCTCCTAATTGCTGATAACACACGGACATCCAATAAACAGCTGAATGGCATTGGCCATGTAATTGATGATATGCTAATAACAAATGAACAGTCAGCCACCTGTTGAATAGCACCAGCTTGGAAGCCAATGAGTGTCTGAGATCAAAGGATATTTGCCGACCATAGATAGAAAAGCTGAATTCAATTGAAAGAGATCTATTTGCCTGGAGGTTAACAGGTTGAGAGGATACTACAGGTCGGAAATTAGAAGTCTGTGAGCGCAATATCCTCGGGAATACCAGTAGTCTGATTACAATCCATATGATGGTAAACATGCAAGAGGATCAAGAGATGGAGGGCATGGAAGTGGCAAAGGAACGGGAGTTGGTTTAAAGACATTTTGAATGTGGTGAATATGCTGGAGCTCTGGAGAAAAGCACACATAGAAGTATTTGTTCGAAGGGAAGATGAAGGTATAAAGACCTTTGGTTTTTTGAAAATAGAAAGATATCATCCTTCTTGAACAGGAGAATAAGCCTGAACAATTTACATATTGGAGAAAGCCTATTCATTTCATTCAGAATCTTATAGTTAATTCCATATTCCAATTCAAGCTTCTAATCTACATTCAGAGCAGTCTAACATCAGGTATGGATACTGTTTGACTTGGTAAACCTGGAGTGACACCCCTGGTATTTCAAATGTTTATATTTGAAATACCAGATACATTTGAAACTAGTGTTGGCAACAAACTGTATCAGTTTGATCAAATCTTTAAACCAATTTAGATTACTATAGTTTGAATTTGACAAGAAAAATACATTGCAATTCATTCAAACTGTACTATAATTCTGAACAAAAACAAGTAAACAAGGTTGTTTCTGATTGATTCCCAGGTAGTATTTGAAGATTGCTACAAAATAAATGAATATTTGAACAATGCAAATACCAATCTACTTATATATTGTTATTGAAATATTAGAAGTTTGGGAATAGATTTGTGAAAAGTGGTTCACCAAATACAAATACCAAATTGAACCCCAATTGAACTCTTGTTCCATTCCATTTGACTGGAATTGAATTGCTTCATTGCCAACATCAATTAAAACATTGAAGTTAAGTTTTATCTTACAAATATAGATCGAAAAAAGTGAAAAAAAAATCTTTATAGTTGAAACATTTTATAAATAGCACAATCAAAATATAATTTACAAGAAAGAATGTTATTTAAAAGTGAGAAGAAATAATATTCATATAAAAACAATGAATGTGATATATAGTGGACAAATTTGACTGTTTATATTTAAACAAATCAGATAAGATTTACATATTTCTATACTGGTTTAAATTTATACAAATTTGCTTCAGAAATGTTTAGCTTTATCTATATATTATGAAATTGGCACTATATCAATTTTACGAAGTATTGAGTGCATCAGACTGTATGCAAAGATATATCATCGTTGATAGAAATAATTTAAAGTTCCTTGTATATTATAGCAAACAATTTGATTTGTTATTTATAAATATTACAAGTTAATAACAAGCAGTGTATAATTTTGAAAATTGTATATCTACTTTCAGAAAAGAATAGTATGATATTCTCAATTATAAAAATAACATATGAGTCAAAATATTTTTTGAAATATATGGATAGATTATTATTGTGCATAATTCTTAAAAATTATCAGGTTTTGAATTGTTTGCTCAAAAGATATACAGAACTAAATGGATATATATTTCATATCCATCTGTTGTAAGGTTTTTAAGATTTATTATTGTATGATTAAGTATATTAACTTTGTAAAATCTTTCATTATTGCTATTTTACTATAAATATAAAATCTTTTTTATTGGATAGAGAATTTAATATATATTTTTTCTATTCTGCAGTTTTTTTCACTTGCTATACTCTTTATTATAATCATTATCATTATTATTATCACTATCCTGATAACTGCAATTATTAAATTTGAAATGCTATTTAACTTTCTATACTTATTTTTAATTTTAACTATTATTACTATTACTATTACTATTTGTATTGCTATGGTTATTACTATTACTATTACTATTGATAGCAGATTCCCAAATTGATTGATTGATATTATAGACTTTATATTGGAATTGATAGCTATAGCCTTCTCGGGTATCTGTTATCTGATTATGGAAAATATTAACTTTTGATATATATAAACACTAAATTATATGAATTTTCTCTTGTGAGATTTGTATAAAATGAAACGATTATACTTTTCAAAACAAATAGATTTTATACTTTCGGAATTTACTAATATCAACTGCATTATTGATTATTAGATACAGTATTAATACTAATTGAATAGGATTTAACCTGCCCAATGTAAGAATGTATCAGAATTTAACTGAATGATACTATTGTTTCAAATGACCAGGGTCCTGGTTAGGGTTTCTAATTTGCATAACTTTAGTATTCACAATATAAAGTATCTAAACATGACTATGTATACCTAGTGTTGGCAACGAACTGTCATGGTTTGAGAAAATGCTCGAACCAGTTTGATTTGTGGCAAACCGAATCCTGCCAATACTTTTGACTCAAACCCCACCAATTCGCCCCAAAATGTCAAACAAAAATAAGTATACCAGTTCCTGCCCAATAGGCTCGAATGGTTTTTTATCATGTAGCTAACTGCATACGGTACAAGATAAAATTAATTCAAGCCAATCGGACAAGAATTCAGTCAGGCATTGACAGTTGAAAATCTGGGTTTGCATACTGGATTGTGACGAACCAGAAACAATTCGCAAATCTCAAATCGAACTTTGAACCGAATCCCGGCTCAGTTCAATTTTTTGCCATCACTATGTATATTTAACTATTCATATTCACTTCAGTTATTTCACTATCTTCAGTTTTGCAATAACAATCTGAGATATCTATGAACAAAGTTCATAATTTTTTCATATACTTTTTACTTTTGAAATTTTGAATTTCTTATATTTATGCCCAATTACAATATAGTTCAATGCAGAGTACATAATCGAAATCCAACTGAACTGAGGTTTAATTTAAAGAAAACTATTGGAATATACTTTATAAATACTATTTGAATTGCAGTATATGATTCTATCCACCCATATACTGTGACACTTGGACCATCACTGCAGGTGCACTGGTCAAAGTAGTATCCTTACTTGGTACAGGAATTGCATCAATTGCTGCAGAATACATGTGTCAAGGGTTCAGGGTTCAAGGGTTCAGGGCTCAAAGTTGTAGGGATTATAAAAACCAAATAGCCGGAGGGCTTAGAGAGTTGGAAATAGCCTGTAGCTAAAGAATGAGGACTGTATGCAAGAGACTTGATCCAGAATCACCAAGTGTGAAAGAAGTGGAAGCGAAAGCTATTTGATTGGCTTGTATACTTGAGAATGAGTGAAAAAAAAAACTTATCCTCTGCCTAATACCTGGTTCATATTCAGTGATATGGTCCATATTCCACTCGTTCCATAATACATTTGAACATTTTCAATCTTTGAATACCATCTCTGTACGATTCCTGCTTACCCTGTGAAACATGGGTCTTTCCATTCAAAACCTGCATTTCGTTCTCATCATGCTCTAGCCTCTGTTGATAACCTCATTGTATTTTTGTCATGCTGAACCACAATATGAAACCTGATTTCGTTCTCGTTGGGCATAATCCATTGTATTACTCACTGATCATCCCTCCACGATTAATGTCACCCAGCACAACTGTTACAGTAGCTCCCCCTGTCCAATAACAAGTCCCAATGAGGTTCATGACGCAGGAATGGCAGATTGATTGGGATGAAAATTGTCGATAGCTTCAAATCTATCGACATTGGTCACAGACTTCCAACTGCATTTTTTATAGCCCCTCCATTTATCCAAATACTGCACCTGCCCTCAGAACAGCATCGAATTATCCATTCACTCGACTTCATACTCTTCTTCTCCATTCACTATTACTGGTAGTGGTGGTTATTGCAGTTGATATGGGAGCGGGTATTGAGTGGCTGTCTCCAACAGAGAAATCAATTGGACATCATTGGTACATGATTGGGTGGGTAATTTAATTGGATACTCGCAGGGACTGATGACCTCAGTGATTTTGTTCAGTCATATTTGGTTCCAGTTGTCTTTCTTGCTTGGTCGAGTTGATATATTTTCTGCATTCAGCCATATATTGTTGCTGACTTCCAACAGTGAACTGACCCTTCGAGACTTGTTGGCCTGTTTGGACTGTATAGCCTTGGCTATTTTCATTTATGCTCTGAGTTTGCTGAAAAGTTGCTCTATTCGTTGGGCAATTTGATGGGCGTTTACCTGGAAAATATTATTTGGGTCATCAATTGGATGTTCACCAAAGGTCATTCATGGATGAAATCTGTAGTTACCAAAAAACTCGGAGCAATTGGTTGTTTCCAAGGTATGGTTGTTAGCTGTGATCACCGCCAATGGTATCCAATGGACCTAATTATTCTGTTGATAATTAACAAGGTTCCAGAGGTACCATTCCATTACTGCATGGATTCTTTCAGTTTGGCCATCAGTCTGAGGATGAAATGAAGTTGACAAACTTTGTTCGATTCCCAATCTTTCACTGACATGTTTCCAGAATTCTGAAATGAATTGCGGCCCTTGATCGGGCACTATTGTTTCGTGCAGTCCTTGCAGTCTCAACACTGCTTTGACATACATTTTTCCCAGTTGCAGTTCATCTATATTGTCAGTATAGGGTACCAGGTGTCGCATCTTTGTTAAGCGATTGACAACTACACATACTGTGTTGAACCATTTGTTTTCTGGTAGTCCAACTATGAAGTCCATGCTAAAGTGCTTCCACAGTCGTTGTGGTTCTTCTGATGGTCGTTACAACCTATGAGTGTTTCTGTGGATTAACTTGCTCCACTGGCAGGTGTTACAGTCTTGTATTTATCAGTCCACATCCTGTTTAATCTTGTTTCAGGTGTGGCTTCAGCATAGCAGGTCATAGGTTTTTGTTCATTCTGGGTGTTCCGCAACTGGAGTATTACGGCAATTTAAAATCCACTTGAGCTTGTACTCGTCTGTTTGTTGTATTTGTATTTTGGGGATTTCAAATGGTTTTTCCATATAGATAGATAGCCTATCGCTGCTGTTGTACGGGCATTGCTGACATATGTTTCTCACCCAATTTCATAGCTCTTGAGAACATATGGAGTTGTTATCAAAGGTGACTGTTTTTGTGATGGCTACTGATTGCCCTGTTCATACTTTCTTGTCGAGATTCTCTATTTTGAACATGATTTATTGGGTTCTTTCCGCCCCCCTTTTTGGAGTAATGTCTCATGGCATTCTAGTAAGTGCATTGGGCTTCTGTCCTTGTTGGCCAAGGCAATAAATGATTTTGAACTTGATGTGCGGGAGGCATTTAGACCACCTTGTCTGCCTTGGATTTTACAGGTTTGAAGGCGTGACGTATTTCAGATTCTTGTGATCTGTGAGAATCTTGACTGGATGTGCTGAACCTTCGTATTTGAAACAGGATTTTTCGAGGCTGTTAACTATCGTGCCTGATTCTTAATCATGGATTTCATAATTTTCTTTGGCAGGCAAGTGTTTTTTGGGGAAGAAGGCCACTGGGTGTAGCACTTCTTGGTCATTATCCCGAGAGAGGACATCTGCGGTTACCTAACTTGTGGCATTGGATTTGAGAACTATCTTATTTTCTTAATCAAAATGGGCTAGTACTGGTGCTGTTGTGAAGGCCTTTTTGGGTTCTGTGAAAGCCCGGTTTGGATCTCATTCGCTGCAGATCGGAAATAGCCTTGGTGTGAGTTCAGTTAGTAGTTGTACTACCTTGCAATAATTCCATATGAACCCTCCGTGAACAATAGCAAAGTCTATCAAGGCTTGTACTTTCTTAGCTTTCCCCAGTGCTCCCCAGTTTTGAACTGCTTGGACTTTCTCCAGATCCATTCGTATTCCATTTACTCCAATAATCAATTCCAAATATTTAACCTCTTCTTTATGAAACCTGTATTTTTATGCTTTCAAGTAAAGACTGGCTGCCTTGAGTAATATTATTAATACTCGGACATGTTCTTTGTATTTCATTGGATTGTAGCAGTAGAAGAAGATGTCATCATAAAAGGCTGTACAGAATAGGATAAGGAAGGGTCGTAATCGATCGTTGATCAATTCCTGGAAGGATACTGGTGCATTGGTGAGACTGTAGGGCATAATTAAAGATTTGAAGAGTCCATAGCGGGTTCTAAAATCTGTTTAACATTCATCACCCTCTGCAATTCCAATTATATTCCACACCTCGCAGACATCTACCTTGGTGCAGTTGTGGGCCTTTGAGAGTCTTAGTAAGGTTTTCTGGATCAATGGCAGGGGGTACGAGTTCTGTATTGTTTCCTCATTTAAATCCCAGTAATTGACACAGAGTCTTTAATCTCCTCCTGGTTTTTGGGTGAAGAGTCCCAGAGCTCGGCAGGATGATAAAGACAATAGGATGAATTTCTTGAACAAGTTGTTCTCTATCCATTCTTTGAGGATCTGTAGCTCCGCCTGTGGCAAGCTGTAAATGGGTCCAAACAGTAGTGCAAATCCTGCTTGCAGTTTAGTTTTATAATCGTTGTGTCGATGTGGTGGTAGTATTTTGGCAATCAATTTGCTGAACAGGGGTAGAATCTTGAAGTATTCCTTGGAAATCAATTCTTTGAGGGGTTTTTCTTGTAGCTCCTGTATTCGTAAAGTTTTATTGATTTTGTACAGTGTGATAGCATAGACTTTGAGCTGCTCCATTTTGATTCTTCTTATGAAAGGTGATGCGGCTACTGCACAGATATATCTAGCTTAGGTTTCTCCGCATCAGTTGTTTCCATATGATTACCCCACATCCATCTGCTTGAGTGATATTGGCAGTGTTGTTGGTAATATCAGCTTTTGAAACTGATTCTTCAGAATCGGAATTTAACAGTTATATCGTGAAGCTGTCATCATGGCAATCTCAATACCCGTGTCATAAATGCAGGCAATTGCTCCTGATATGATCATACTCTTATATTTAACTTGGCCATAGTTGTAATTGTTCCTGATTCAATGGGTCTTCCATCGATAACCTTTAACTCTTTTGATTCTTGTAATTCGTTCTGCTCTAACTGATAATGGCAAACAAAGTCTTCAGCCACGATTACTATTCTGGTGGCTCCGCAGTTGATTAAAGTGTGTGTATTGATCATTTTTTCACTGACTCTCAGCAAAAATTTCCAAACAAGATGTATTCTTTCTGTCGAAGATTCATTGATTTCACCGCACTGACTTGTCAACTGCGAAATTCCAAAATTATGACTAACAATTGTTGATAGAGATTCATATTCAGTGCAATATCCATCTATATTGCACTGACCGATACTTTTCCCAACTCCACTGCCTGCTGCTTTCACTTTGCTTTATTGTCTCTGAATCGATAAATCTCCACTTAGCCTGAGGCTACCTGCAACTTCCTTGGGCATGACACTGTGAAATGCCTGCTGTCTCCAGAGTACATACAATGTCCTCCTTCCCTTTGTTTGTTCCTCTCTTCTGGAGTCATCTTCTTTTATTGGACTGCAGAAAGGTCCATGGGAGAGAGACCATGGTAATCTGCCACTGTTCCTGCTGGGTCTGCCTCTGGAGATGTAATACCGGCAGCCCCACTCCACATTTTACCTGGTCACAGAGTAACCGTACATATTTCGGGACTGCTTCAAAGATAGGTTAGGTGCTTTGCTCGGGTTGTGAAAATCACAAAAGAATCTGAGCAAAAACAATAGCTTTTAAATACATATATTGTCAAGACTTGTTCTTCTCCCTGAGCATGTCGATTCCTTTCTATTCTCGAAGAACTCAGCAGTCTTCATATCACTTTGTTCGCATTCTAACAAATACTTCCATCTACCCTTTTCTCTAGAGCTCTAGCACTCGAAACACCTTCAAACCAATACCGGTTCCTTCAAAACTACTGTGGCCTCCATCTCCCGATTCTCTTTTATCTTTATTGTTATTAGATCATAATCAGACCATCAGTATTCTGTATAACAACAAACATGCAGGCTTCTGCCTCCGGACCAGTAGTATCCTGTCAATCTGATGGCCTCCAGGTGAATTGGCCTCTATCAATGGTGAGTACATTTGCTGTTGTGGTTCAGCACATATTCCTAGGCCTCCGATTGTCATTGGTTGCTGGTGTGGTGCCATTCAGCCATTTCCCAACTGTGCATTGGTAGTCAGCTTCTTGGTCGATGCCATTCAGCCATATGCCGGCTGCCTGTTTGTTGTCAGTGATTCGGAGCAGATGTGACCGCAGCCATTCACTAGCCGTCGTTGGTTATTGATTGTGTGGGTATTCGTTTGCTAGCCATTCGACAAGATTGGCTATGGCATTCAAGACGATTGATAGCTGATCACATCTAATCAGGGACATCATGTGTGATTGTAAATGACTCCACTGCAAACTAGCTAGGTGTAACAGAAGCAGATGTGGTGTTGTTTGGGGTTGCATGACTCTTTGACACTGCTGTCCATTTTCCGGACCCCCTTTCAGCTGCGTGGGTCCAGATCTGTGAATCATGTTTTGTATACAGTTTGACAAATTCATCGTGGTTCTTTGCGATTTCTGTATGTTGTAGGGAGTCTTTGAATTCTCCAAAGAGGCCTCATCTCAGGGCATTATGTTTTGCGCCATTGTTGCAGCTGCCATTTCCTTCCCATCTGTGGAATTTTGCAAAGTTTAGGGAAAACTCTCGATCTTTTTGTTGTATTTTATTGAGCTCCCTGTCTGCTGTTGCTTGGATGGCCGGATCTCGAAAAGCCAATTGCAACTTGTCGAGTAAGATTCATAGGCAATCGAGCTTGATGTCTCCAGTTTCTTTATCGCAGTATGGTTGCAACTGCTAGATGGCTAATCCGTCCAATCTGTTGACTGCGTATCTCATTTCAGTGTGTTCATTATAGATTTCTTGTTGGTTGTCTTTCAGCTTCAATTCCAGCTGGACCTGCCATCTTTGGAGTGCCATCCTGTCCCTTTCTGCAAATCAAAGGCTATGGCTTTCTTAGTGGCCTCTATTTCCTTCAGGTGTTCCTCTGTTATTATTCCCGGTGAGTGCAGGCACTCTTTCTATCTGATCATGATATTCGTTTCTTTCTTCTCCACAGATTCTTGACTGTTCCTCTGTTTGTTTTAATTTCTGTCTGACGTTTTCGATTCCATCTTGTGCTCTGTTTGCTAGTCGTTGTTCTAGATCTGTGCTCTTTGTTTGCAAGTCTCTGTGGGTACAGCTGGCTGCTTTTGCTGCCAAGTCCTGAACGTTTTGTTGTATTAATGCCAGTTCTTGGTCTGTGTTCTTTTTGCTTGTTAGACAGTTCTTTCCTTCTGTCACTAACACAGGAATTCTTGCTGCCTGTGTCATGATTTTGTCATTAGGTTGACTGACCTGATTGTTGATGTTGGAGGAAGGTGTTGCTGCTATTTGAGCAATGTAGTTCTTCATCTTGTCGGCGGCTTGAAGAGTATCTGATTGGTTTAGGGCCTTGAAGTCAGTAATGAATCGAGATATGACTTCTTGGTCCACCCTCATGATTTGGATGTATCATTGACCAATTTCCTGGCTGCTGCTTGACATCATTGTTTGTGTTTTCAACAGATGTTTGATAAAGATAGTTGTTGATATCAAATCCTAATAAGCATTCTTCCTCTACAGACTGGTCACAGATATGTTCCCAATTGTCGTCTGGCCAGTGATTCCAGCAATTGTTGGAACAAGGAATGTTGCAACAATAATAATTACTCAGAATCCAGCACATTAATACCTGGCTAGGTACCATGGCAAAAGGGGTTCGAGGCCAATGGTTAACGATGATCAGCGAATGCAATCAGGTTTTTGTGATACAGTGCAAACAGATATCAAATTCCTTTGATAAACATTGCAGGTTGCATTGATGAGCCAACCCTAAGGTGATACACCAGCGCAGAGAATCATAGGATTCTGATAATCACAATCCAATTCGGCTGATTCGCTAGAAGGTTGTAAAGCCTCTTCCATATCTGAACAGTAACAGGTATAAATACAGTCCCAGTGGGTAGTACTCATTTGTCAAAGTAGTTGTTAGGTCTGTGGAAGTTTCAAAGGCAGACGATGTAAATATGTCACCAGAATCTGTACACAACGCATTGGTTTCCAATGTTGTCTACCAATTGAAACACAATACAGTGGGTGTTGCAAGGTCTGTAACGAATGTAATAACCCCTTTGGTGAATATAGTGGCATATAAACTAGAGGTGAAAACTCAGATTATGACTGGTAGAATCAATTTTTTGACTCGTTCTTTGGTCAAGGGTTCAGGGTTCAAGGAATCGTTCATCAGAGTTCTAGGAGTTTTAAAAACCAAATACTGGAGGGCTTGAAGTGTCGGAAATAGCCTGTAGCTAAAGAACGAAGACTATATGCAAGAGACTCAATTCAGAATTACCATGTGTGAAAGCAGTAGAAGCCGAAACTATTTGATTGTTTTAACGACTAGAGAATAAGTAAAAAAAGAATCTTATCCTCTGCTGAATACCTGGTATATATTCAGTAAGTTTCACCATAATCTACTTATTCCATAATACATTTGATCTCCTGCTATCTTTGTACACCATCATTTCATGATTTCCACTTTCCCTGTGAAATCTGATTTTTTCCTTTCAAAACCTGGTTTTCATTTCTATTGTGATTTAGCCTCCATTCAAAACCTCATGTCATTCTCATCATACTTAACCTCTGTATGAAACCTTATTATATTCTCATGGTACATAATCCTTTGTATTACTCACTGGTCATCCCTCCACCATCGAGTGTCACTCAGTACAACTCAACAAAGAACTTTCCACAGGATGTGGCAATAACCAAAAGTTTTCCATGAAAAGAAATGGCTTTCTAAATCGGTATATTATTAAGGCTTGGTCTCCTGCCTGAGAAGATAAATGACGATCTGATGCCTTTCTATCAATAAAAATAAACCATGGTCTTTATACCATTATCTTTGCTCATAATGACTATTTATATGTTGTTCTAGAGCTCCTGTAACTCAACCTCCTTCGAACTGGTGCAACTACTTTTGCTACATCTGCCCGCTATTTAAGCCAATGCATTTAACTTTACAACTACTGCAGAACTCTATTTCCCAAGCCCAGTATATCGTTACTATTAGTAGATGATACTTGGACCACTGGTATATTTCATTAAACCAACTCCCCATGTTCTGCCATCCAGACCGGCAGTATCATCTTGATTAAATGAATCTTCATTTGAATAAACATTGTTTGATGAAGTGCAGCTTCACTGATTGGAGAGGTGTTTGTTGGATAGAAAGTAGCTCTCTCTCAAGCTTTGTTGGCAAGAGGTTAGCTTTCTCTGGGTTCATTGTTTGGAATGGTACATTCTCTAGATTTCATTCCATAGAGAATGTCAGAGCTATTCAATGTTTTCTTCGTTTTGTCCAGAGCGGTACATTTTCTTGCTTTGTTCACTAGAGAGAAACTGTGGTGGCCAAAAAGTATTGCTGTTCAAGAATCTTTTCAGTTTGAGATGCTTCACCATTCTAGTAGTTTTACTGCTTGGGACACTTCGCTCTGGCCACTGAGAGGTATGACATCTGATATCATCATGATTGATTGTGCATACTCTCACTCCAAGACTATTATATCAGATATCACAATATGCTTTCTCTGAGAGAGTTTGCCTTTGAACAACCTTATTGCTTCTTGCAGTTTGGTGCAATATAATCCAGCATGTCCAGGTGAAGTGTTTTTGATATCCACTGTGGAAGTGGGTTCGTACAGATCATTTCACTTTGACCTTGGCTTGTGGCCAGCTGAGACATACAGACAAAGTTGAACAATCAGGTTGCTTGTGTCATACAGAGACATTGCAGAAGCAAAATATACCAGTCAGGAGGATTGTGTGCTCAACTGTATTTATTCTATCATGATTTGGAAAATTGTGACCCTGTGTGTCCTTCTAGCCAAAACCATGCTTCTCTTGATCTGGAAATATCGTGACCCTTGGAGCCATGAAATCCAAATTCTATCTGCCAATCGTGATTTGGACAATATGACCACTTGTACCCAAAATACCCAAATCCATAATCAGGTGTCTTGCTAGCTGTTAAGAATTCTCCCTAGAGAACAGGTACTTGCTTAACGATCTAATCACACAATTCTTTGTGGCCTGAAAGTTCTACTTCTTATACTTCTTCAACAACCTTTTGTGCTCAATATTTTCATGTGGTTCAACCATTCAATCTGCTTCATCCACATATCCCTTCCACTTAACCAGGTATAAAACTTGTTTCTATTCTGTGCTATACTGCCTGACCATAACATTCTCAACTTGGTAGCCTGTTTTATACTTTTAGCTATCAAAATGATAACAAAGCTCATGTGTTTCATGATCAAACTGAGGTATAGGTTTTGTAAGCTGGGTGAGCAGCTGGTAGGATTCGATGATTGATATATGAAAGGCATTGTGAATTTACCATCAACTCACTAACTCAAGTTTAATAGTAGTGGACAAGATTACCTTCAAGACCTTGAAGGGTCTGTGAAACTTTGAATCTAATTTTTTAGATGGCATTCTAGTTTTGAGGTATTTCTCCTTCAGTATAACTAGATCACTGACCGAATTCTGAGGAGATTTCTCTGCATGTTTGATATGTTAGTTTCCTATAGTCTTCCATGTATAATCCAACCTCCTACTGCCCAACATATGCACACTGGTCCTCCAGTAAACATAGTTCCTCGATGCCGGATTCATTGCTTCTGCTTTGACAGGCCAATTCATTTGTGGATTGAATTCAAAGTTGCTAATAATGGTGAAATTCCCATAGTGGTAGTAAGAGAGATATTGTAGGCATACTCTGCCATCGGTAACATTTCAGACCAATTATCCTGCTTACAATCAGAGTAATTCTGCCTATAGCCTTCCAGAGTTAAGTTGACTCATTCCATTTGCCCATCTGTTTGAGGGTGGAATGGGGAAGACATCATCATTTGAATGTCAAGAGCCTCTATCATCAAGGACCAAAATGTGGAAGTGAACCTAGAGTTCCGATCTCACACTCTATTCGATAGTAGGCCAAAAAAGCTCCAAACTCCATCAGGAATATTCCATCCAAGTCTGTAGCTTTCTCTTCACCATCGTTCAATGCAATGAAGTGTGCCATATTCCTAAAGCAATCAATGATAACTCATACTGATGAGCATCTGCCTGATACAAGTCAATTGATAAGGAAACCTATAGAAACCAAACTTCATGGGTTGTATACTAACTCTAGAGGTGTAAGGAGTTTATAGTCAGCATGACGAGCTGCTTTATGTCTTTGGCACTCAGCGAACAAACAGACATAATCTTTGATGAATTATTCCCTATTTGAACAAATCAAGTTTTATTTGACCAGCTCGATTGTTTTGTCCTGTTCTATATGTACTGCTACTATCGAATCTTGTTCTGCTTCCAATATATTATTTTTCAACTGCAGATCATCTGGAATCCACAGTCTTTCTTTATTATTAAGGGCTTTATTTTTGAAAGAGATGTCTGGGCAAGAATTGCCTTCCAAAGCTCAAATGTATTCTTCTTGCTGCACAGCATTATTGTGAAAGGTGTTGACCACTTCTTCTAACAGGTCTGAAGTAAACTTGTCTACTGCAATTTCGGTGGATGTTGAACAAGAAATTACAATTCATTCACCTTTTAACTTGATTGCTGGCACTTGCACAGATTCCCCTGCAGAAGTTACCAACTGAACAGGTCACAGAATATGGTGGATTGGTTGATGTTTCTGTTCTTTGGCACTGACTGCACCATTTTCAGGGCAGTATTCCGAATACCTCGATAAAGTATTCAGCTTGCGGTTCACACTCTCTGGCCTGTAAAATATCTTGATATTGTAACCTGCCAGTTTTTTTGGCCTCTGAGCTTGTTACCTATTGAATAACTTTGTCATTGTATAATATTCAAAATACTTGTGATCAGTATATACAGTGATTGGATGAAAGGCCCCTTGAAAATAACACTTTCATTTGTTTAATGCAAATACAACTGTGAAAATTTTCCTTGTTGTGGATTTTGTAGTTTGATCTTGGCTTTGTTCATCCATCATAAGTAATAGGGAATAGGGTGCAGTGATCGATTGATAACTGGGGAGAGAACTGCGTCCAATTGAAAATTGCTTATATCAATGTCAATCACTTCGTATCAAACTGGCTCAAAATGTTACAATATGGGTGCCTCTATAAAGTACTTCTTTAGCACATTGAAGACTATTTCATTTAACAGATTTGCTGTTCCATATAACTTTTGTTGGTTTTTTTTGGTAAACTCAATCAGAGGATGACATATATTTGCAAATCCTTCAATGACGCATCAATCGCAGTTAGGAAACCCAAAGAAAGATAGGACATCCTTGATGGACTCAGGATTCTCCCATGTAGGCATAGTGTCAATCTTGTCCTTGGTCATACTGATACCTTTTCTCAATATGATACACCCAACAAGTTCAACTGGTGTGTGGTGCCATTCACACTCATTTGGTGTTATAGCCAAGTTGTTTTTCTGTAATCCATAAAGAACTTTGCTAGTCAATCATATATGCTTTTATTTGTTTTTTGAATACATAAAATATTCTATATATAGACTACTACTCTGTGATTAATTAGATTTTACAAGATTTCATTCATCATATCTTGGAATATAGCTGGCATGTTTACCAATCCAAGGGCATTGCATGGTATTCATAATGTCCATATTGTATATGAAATACTGTTTTCAATTTGTTACCATGTTTGATTCGAATGAGGTTATATTCTGCCTTCAAATCATTTGTGGTGAACATCCATGATCTACCAACTCTGTCTTTGAGTTCATTCATATTCAGCAATGGATATCTGTTGATAATAGTCCCACGATTATGGCTTCTGTAATACATGCACAACTGTAAGTCATTTCTATGTGGCATTGGAACAAACATTTTTGGTGCACCCATGTGTGACTTGCTTGGATGGATCTTTCTTCAATGGTATATCTCTTTAAAATGATATTCAAGAACCACAAGCTCCTTCTCTAGGGGTACATAGATGGAACCCACTGAGGTTGCTCCCTATTTGGCAAGTCAATGGCATGGTTGTAGGATTGATGAGGCGGAACAGTAGTGATAGTTACTCTATTGTAAATGATTGGAATATCTCAGTATGGCCATGGAATTGGCTCTACCCAATCGACCTCAATCTTATGTGCTATATCGACATGTATTGAACCAATAATCAAGATCCATCAAGGGTCTGTACAGATCTTCAAAATGGAATGGTCATATTCAATTGAAAATGAAGAAACTGCTGCCTTTGTGCAATATTGATGGCAGGGTTTCGATGTGAACTCAAGCTTATTGTGTTCATCCGTTACTTGGTTGAGTGCACCAAACTTGACTTTCAACCAGTAAGGTAATATGATGTTGAACAAATTCTCTATGGAATTAATTGCAAATCTTTCTTTGGTATAATAGATTTCACCGTACAGAATAACAGAACAGGTATACTGCCAAACAGCTCCTTCTATTCTTTCTCTATTGGAGGTTTTGACTATCATTGCTTCCGTTCGAGTTACTAATGGAACACCATGGAACTTGGCCCACTGCTGTGACATTATATGTGTATCACACCCAGTATCCAAGAGAATCCTTACAGACACATTCTTGTTGTTTCAAAAGCCTGCAAACATATATACTGTGGGTCTTGTTCCTGTTTTCAGTTCAAGTGGAAGTTGTTTTGTTTTTTTGAATTCAGGTTGAAGTGCAGGTTGGCTGAATGCTGTGGTGCTATGTTGATCTTTTCGAGAAGCAATTATGATGAACTACCTCTCGATACTGCTCCTGCTGCGATGGGTTTTGTTAACTAACACATAGTTGTATATGGTTCAAATGAGTATAATCGAGTTTGATAGTCATTATATGTCATGTACCTCCCTTCGATGCTATGTGACCACCATATTTCGAATACTGAACTCAGCCTCAGGCCCCCCTGTCTCAAACAGCAGCAGAGCAAGATTATATTAATGAAATCCCATATCCAATACCAATGACTGCATCGATAAGGCCCAAAATGAAAACACCGAAGCACTGACGATATCTGTACTCATAATTTCAAAACTGGAGGTGTCCATATCTTTGTATTTCAAAACAAATCAAAATGTGAATACCCATATACAACAACTGGTGGTGTCTGTATCTCCAGGGATATACCAATGACTATAAACCTTAGTTCCAGGAAAGACAGAAGAAACTTGTATCATCACTGGATCTCCATACATTCTGAGTTGACCTTGTAAACAACTCAAGGGTTACACCTAGCAAGTTTGCAGCAGAGTCATGTACGATCACCCCCAATTTCCCTGATTAGATGTCATCGGCCATCACTCGTCTCAGACGCCAGAGCCAATCTTTTTGGATGGCTAGCAAACGTACACCCTCACCATCGATATGTATCCACGGCTAGTGCATGGCCGCAGTTGCCTCTGTTCTGAATCGCCGAAAACAAACCGAAAGCCAACAAATAGCCGAATGGTATTGGTGAAGAAGCTGACGCACGTCGATAGCAAACGGACAGCCGGCAAGCATCTGCATGGCGCCAGCCTGAAGCAGACAACCTGAGATTCTGTGCCGACTCTGAACAGCAATGGTGATCTCTATCGAAAGAGTTCTATTCGTCTGGAGGTCATCAGATCGCAAGGATACCACTGGTCCGGAGGCGCCAGCCCCCAAGCTTGATCTCATACAGGATACCGATGGTCTGAATACAATCTATTGACATTGATGATGATAGAGGGTCGAGAGATAGAGGCCGCAGTAGTTGCGAAGGAACGGGCATTGGTTCCAAGCACGTCTGAGGGCGGATACAGTGCTGGGGCTCTACGGAAACGTGTAGAGAGCAGTATTTGTTAGAAGCACAGACGAAGGTATAAAGACCTTGGGTTTTTCGAGGGTAGAAAGACATCACCCTTCTCAACAAGGAGAGCAAGCCTTAACAAAATATGCATTGGTGAAAGCCGATTGTTTTTGTTCGAAATCTTTTAGTGATTTCTACATCCAGAGTGAAGCTCCTAATCTACCTTCGAAGCAGTCCCAAATTCAGTATAGATAATCTTTGACCTGGTAAACCTGGAGTGACGCTCCCCATGTTACATCAAGAGCTAGAGGCTGCAGCTCATGGTTTCCTAATTTGATCATCCAGTTTCCTGGGCGTGACATTCGAAGACGAGGTGGTTACTTCTAGTATTCAAGTGTCTGTCTCAGGCTTCTTATCCTTCTTCTTCTTGGTATATGAGACTTTGATATTATTGTTGAAGAATACCCATCAATGCTCCCACAAACTGCCCAGCTCGCATTTGTTACACATGGTTCTTCTTTCCTGTAGAGATTCAGAAATGCCTTTGAAGACTTCATTTTTGTCCATAATGACTGATTTAGGACCCTTCATCTCCCTTTGAGGTTTCTTGGAGTCCAAACCTTTCTCAATGTTCTTCATTTCTAGATCCCAACTTGCCACCATTGTCATGATGCTTTCTCGTATTCTGCTTTTCTTTGGATTTGTGATTTTGGTGCTATTGTTGGATCTTGTCATGCAGGTGGTTCTGGTATGAGTGATCCACTGGTTTGAGCAGCGATTCATATTCTGTATTGTCAATTTGTATAAGCTTTGCAATAGTATATCAATTCTTGATATTTTCATTGATGCTACCGTGCAAAGCCTCTCACCATGCAATTCTGGATAAGAAGACTTGGCAGTTTAAGTTCTCTGTCTTTACAATATAGTCTTGTATATTTCCCTTGTTCTGCAATTTTTTCATTTTCTCAAGGTTTTCCTTTTCTCTCTCCATATTGATCAACAGTTCATTCATGCTACTGATGAAGGCTTGCCAGGCATCTGCTTGAAAATGCTTCTTTAGTTGATCCTGACGGTTATTGTACCAGACTTAGGGAATCTCTCCTAAAGGATTCCAACAAAGATGATCTTATCATGGTCATAGATATATTTATCTTGGAAGCACCTGAGATACTGTTCCACACCTTGAATCCATTTGCAGTAGGACTCCATCTGGTTCATAGGATCTCCATTGGACTTTTGAGGAACGTTGATCTTTCATGTCTTTCTTGAGTTCAAGGGTTGTGGTGGCTGCAGATATGCTAGCGGTAGCAGATGAGATAATGGACAAGGTTTACTATAGTCTATTCTCCTAGATGGTGGGAGTGGTGGAATATCATTATATTCACTATTAGAAGACGTAGAGCTACCGGAGCTTGAACTAGAACACTCAGGGCCACAAGATGAACCCTCTCCTACACCTTCTATGCCATCTCCATTGCCCTCAGGCCGCACAGTTATCACTTCTTTGATCCTAATTCTGCCACTCTCCCACACAGTATATTGAAGATGGAATTGTTCCCCATCTGGCTTCGTAGCACCATCTTTTGGTATCATCACTGACATGGCCACAGTGCATACTGATCCAATTGTCCTTTTAATTCAGAGCTTTGTCCATAAGGCTCTAGTGAATTCTTTGAGTTTCCACTCACAGTTTGTTTTCATCCTTCAGTCTGCCCCCATCCTCTGTCTGTCTACCTTGTGTTCCACTTTCAGTACTTTCTTCTGTGCATTCTGCCTTTTCTTAGCCTCTATTTGCTCCTCAGCATATAACCTAATCATTTATTTATCAACCGCTCTGGCTTTGACTTGAATGGTTGTGAGTTCCTGCAACTGATGATATACTTAAAGTGCTAGGTTTGTTGGAATTTTTCTCTTTTGACAAATAGATTGAAAATAGGTCTCCACACTTGGCGGGAACAAAATATTTGTTCGCTGAGACCTTTCTAGAGATTTTTGTAGGGTTCTGAGGATTGATCTCCCATAACAGCGAATACTGTTTTAATATTTGCCCCAAACACTTGAAATTGAATAAATGTATCAGAATTCTTTTCAAATTGTGTCTTTTCCATCATTTCCACTCCCAGGTACCTGGAGCCATATATTTTGTTCTGTCAGGTAATGAGCCCATCCAAAGCTTAGGCCAACTCTGCAATGGCTGTTCATATGTCAAAATTCTTCGCCTTTGCTTTTGGAATAAGACTGTTCATATGTCCCAACTCCTCAGCTATTCCTTCCAAAAGCTGAATAACCAAGTCCAGAATGTTGTTCTTTGTAATGTGCTGATATTGCATCATTTGTTATACCTATCGGAGAATTGAATCAATGTATTTTTTCTTTGAACCATGTTCTAGGTATTCTCCATCTCAATATCCGATCCAGCTCTTCATTCAGCTAGTCAGATTGTAGCAGAAAGCACCTGTTTGATTGATTAAAGAGGTAACAAGCCATATCTTCTTGGTAGATCTGCCATAATAGCATATAGTCTGGATATTTGAAGATGTATAATGGGTATGGTATTCAGAGGGTTATAACTGGGATGGTTTTCGGCAGTGCATGGCAAGCCAGGTGTTCGGAGTTGTAAAACCAAGAGAGTACTAATTTTTAGGATGGAAAAAGATTTGGGGAAGTAAAACAGCACCAAAACTAATTGATGGAAGATGATATGGGTAGAGAAAATACATTTCTCAGAAGCGTTTCTTTGCTAACAATATAATGTGATAGTGGGAGTGTCAGGCCAGGTTCACCCATCAAAGTGGTATCCGTACTTGGATCAGGACTTGATTCAGTTGCCGTGGGTTAGAAACTTTGCTCGGAATGCAGAAATGACAAAAAGATTCACCACAAAACAAAGTGCCTTTCCAATTGCATATAATATATAGGCTTGTTCTTCTCACTGAGAAGTGATCAATGATTTGATCACTTTCCACCCTTGAAGAAACCGAAAGTCTATATATCTCCGTCTTCACTTTTGACTAGTATTTATACTTTCCTTTTGTATTTATGTACCTCAAACACCTTCAAACCAGTGTGACCACCTTTGCAACAACCACCAGCCATTTGAGTCAATACCCTAATCTTTACAACTCCTGCAGAACTCTAACTTTCAAGCCCACCACATCTTTACCATTAATAGAATATATGTCGACCACTGGCATCCTATATGATATCAAATACCCAGTTTCTGACTTCCAGACCAGTGATATCTGTTCAATCTAATGAACCTCCAGACAAATAAATATCATTCGATACAGAATAGCTTCGCTGTTCAGAGTGGTGTATTTGCCAGCTTTGTTGCACAGGAAGTCACTTTGTCTCTCGCTTTATTGGCAAGAGATGAATATTTTCTAGCTACATTTGTCGGAATGGTGCATTCTCTGGATTTCATTGCATAGAGACTTTTGGAGTGATTCTATTTTTGTTTCATTTTGGTATGAGTGGAGTAAAGTCTAGCATGTTTCGATAGAGAGAAACTTTGGGGGTTGAGATGTACCGCAGTTCAAGAAGCTTTGCTGTGTGGGAACCATTTCTATTCAAAAAGCTTTGCCATTGAACAAGGTTTGCTCTGGCATTGGTGACGAGTAACAGCCAATGATGTTGCGAGTAATTATGTGTGCACTTGCTTCGAGGGTATGATATTAGGTAAAACATATACTGAGTGGCAAAGGCCAGTGGATAAATTATTATTTTTTCATTTGAAATTTGTAAGAATCAATCTTTGTATAGGTAGAAGCCAATTGATATGAACAATTTTTTTTTGAGATCACAGTATCATAAATCATATCTATCTGAGGCAAATCAAATAATAATCATTTCTTATAATATACTATATAATCATATAATAGCTTTCAACAATTGTCAGGCAAAACCAACAACAAATATTTTCATAAATGGTACTTTATAGATTTATTCCAACAATATTCTATGAATATAGTAATATAGTTGTTAGTTTGTATTGAAATTGATATATTTCTTTGAAAATCTATATATATCGACTTTTATTGTATCTTTGTAAATATTAAAGATTTCAATATGATTATAATGTTTCCAGACCACATATTGATCAATATATACATATTTTATTATTATATATATTTTTGAATACCTATTCACATCACAGACCTTAAGAAACTATATTCAAGGGTTACGATTCCAATAGCTCCACTATATCTTCCTACTATTATATTCAAAATTTTCCTGTACCTATTGCCTTACAAACTTAATATACTGTGTTTTAATTTGGCTATTACAATTATATAATGTTTGATACTTGGCAGTATTATATTTTGTATATTATAATCATAGTATAATATGTTATATATATGATTCTACGGTTTATCTATGTTAAATAAATGCTGATCAACTGTATTTTATTTATTTATACTACTCAATGTCATTTATATAGTTCCTACAGCTGCATTCAATTGATGCAATAGTATACAACAAATATTTTTCTAGATAACCAGATCAATATAACTATTGACAATGTATTCTTTATTTTCCAACTTCAACAATATGGACTCTTCTGGAATTAAATATACTTTACTCTTAATAGTATCTTTACTATTTACTCTATATATATCAACAGCAAATTAATTCACCATTGTAACTAGATATGATTTACTTTCCAGTAGGGAATGATTGGCAGAATTTGGTAGTTCTGAACATATTAGTCAAAAAAGGTTTTTTATATACAAAACAACAATTAATAGTTTCAATACACAATGCATACTCTCCAAAATTCCACTCTGGAATACATTGTGAAACAGTTTCTGCCCTACCATATCTTGCAAAGGTTGGAGTGATATTCAATCATGATATATTATTTTTGAGAATAATTGTATATTTGCAATGCATTTGGAATTTGGGCAAATATTGGTATCTTAATGTTGGATTGTCTACTTTCAATTCATTGTTGATAGTAGCAGTATAGCTTGAAGCAGAATTCAAATTAATCCTCACTTTTTCAATGTATAGAAATTGACAGATATAATCATATACTGTATTTTGGAGAATCTTATTACAGATCATCTTCAAAGTGATTATATTTCTCTGTTCAGTTGTATTTGAAAATGTTATAAACCCCAATATACTATCTATAGTGGTTGCTTCAATTATTATGTCTGGTATTGGCTTGGTCAGACCATATTAACAATTGTATGGAATATAAATAATGGGTGTATATGTAAAATATTTCAAATATATTACTGCATGATTTGAGCATAGTAATTATTTGTTTTATTTGAGGAATCATATCTCACCTGTATCTGCTTTCAATATTAACTCTCTGTGATCATAGTTTACCACTATAGGAATAAATTATAATAGTGTTTCTATTCTCAGATATGCTATATATGATGGATAATGAGAAAGTAAAATTGCTACCATCTTTAGTAAATTCCATATAGAATTATAACATAGTAATGTCACACTCTATTGCTACTATATATTGAACCTTTTACCATTTCCTGTTCCCCAGCCATTTGCTTGAATTGATCTGGTTGCTTGTATTCTATTTGAACATAGATACAAGTAAATTAATTGGCTTTATTTTACTCAATATTATATTTCTCTTAAACAGTTCCAGGTACTTGACAAACAATAATACCTACATCAGGAAAAAAACCTAGTGGCACCCAGGATGTATGGAGGCCATGAGTGCCTCGGATACTTGAATTAAAATTTTGTGACACTGGCTGCAGTATTTGCCACTGGATACAGCAATTGCCGCTCGACAGATTTCCTGATTTAGTATTTGCTTTCAGATCCAGCAGAACATTCAGTTATGACAATAATTCATGGTTGCAGCCTTGATTTTCTGTCATAGCCTTGATTTTCTGTCATAGCCTTGATAGATGGTCTCCACCTTGAGGCGCCAATTTAGTGCTAACCATATATAACAAATGGTGATAGATTTGGAATGGACTTTGAGCAGCACTTGGAGGTGTACCTGTAGCTGCATTTTGAGCCAGGACTCAGGTGGAGAAGATTGATATATGATTGCTGCTGGCTGGATGGACAAGACAGAACCTGGCAGACTTAGGATAATCATTTTGGTGGGCTGCACATGAAGAATACAGGCTGCTTCTCGGCTGACTAGAGATGATTGACATGGACTATGTCTTGGCTGGCTGTATGCAATGGAGCTGACACAGGCGGAAGCATTAGTATTTTGATTTGATGGCTTGAATATTTACTTACAGCTACACTGAGAACTGAACATTGAGCCAGGGGTGGTTCATTGGATGCAGACTGGCTGGAAATGGTAGAACTGGACTGGCTTTGGACTGGATGAGCTCAAGCCGAAATAGATCTTGATGAACTGGAGATAAATGTACTCAACTAGCTGGTTAACATATATTGATTCAAACTGATTGTACATGAATTACCATTGTAAAAAATGACTGTGACCATGAGTGACAGAGAGATATATCATACTGTCAAATTTTGATCTTAGAACTTAAAGTACAAATATGCTAGAATGTAAGGGGGTGGAAAAGGGAGTGGAACAGGAGTACTTGATATGGTATCTCCCATGTGATCAATACAAGCTGGTTTTTGGCAGGCTGGTTACATTGACTTAAATTGTTTTTATGAGCATTGCACATATCAAGAGTGACCATGAGAGAGAGAGAAAAAATCATACAGTTGAACTTAGAACTTGGAACGTAGAGTGCAAATACAGTAGAGTGTAACAGGGTGGAAATGTGAGTGGAAAAGGGCTGACTGGTCAAGCCAATAGAAGTGTAAATGAGAGCAGATACAATTGAGCCAGGCTGGCTCGATATGACCAAGCTGGGCAGGCTGCAGATGATCCAGGTGTTCTGGCTTTCAGCTGGCTAGACAAGCAGGCGTTTGGCTGGTCGAAGATAATTGAGCTGTGCAGGCTTGATGCATTTTACCCGAAATTGCTCTTGGGGGACTGGAGGGAATCGAGTGGGGCTGTCTCTTGGTTGGTTGGAGATGATTGAGCTTGGTTGGTTTTTGGCTGGCTGCAACCAATTGAGCTGGTCTGGCTGTCAGCTGGCTGGATGCAATTGTGCTGGTCGGGCTCTTGGCTGGCTGGACACAATGGAGCCAAAATACCTCTCAGCTGGGTGGGTGTGATTGAGTGGGGCTGGCTGTTGACTGACTAGGGATAATCGAGGTAGGCTGGTATTTGGCTAGCTGGATAGATTTGAGCTAGTTAGGATCTGAGCTGGCTTTATGTGATTGAGTAAGATTTGCTTTCGGCTGGCTCAATATGATTGAGATGTATTGACTTCTGGCAGGCTGAATGCGATCGAGTCAAGCTAGCTGGAGATGAGTGAAGATATTATTTGGCTTGCAGTATTGCGATCGAGTACCAATCTCCATGCAATTGAAATGGCCAGATGCAGAACACTGAGTGATATGCGACCATATAACTATTTAGTACCCAGCCTTTCTTTTGCTGTACTTTGAATTGTATCATTGCAGATTTACATATTACCCTGCCTACTAACATTCCAGGTGCTCCAGGTGTACCATATATCATGTGGGTGTACTGAATGCAACCGGTTGCAGGGAGTATTTTCCAATGTACTGTAAAAATACAATGAAACTTCTGTATCTCCACTCTATAATGTATAGGGCAAAAGAAAAATATAAAGTCTTTAAAAAGAAAAAAACTACATATAATTAACTCCACAACGAAATATTGTTAAAGTTTTGAGGTTCAGAGCTTTAGGGGTGGAAAAAGCCAAAGAAACATTTGGAATTGCAAATACACAAATGAATCATGAAAATCATAATCTGGATTCACAGTAGTGAATGGAGGTTTGTGCCAAAGCTATTGTTTGTTTTGTAGACTAAAAAATAAGTAAAGAGCAAACAAATCCTCCAATAAACAATCAGCCTTTGTAACACAGAGAGCTTCACTCCAGATTTACCCGGTCAAAGTAGTATCCGTACTTAATTCGGGACTTGCTTTGAAGGTACGTTAGGAGGTTCGCTCAGGATGTGAAAATCACTAAAACAATCTGAATGAAACGAATAGCGTTTTAATGCTTATATCGTTGAGGCTTGTTCTCCTTGCTGAGAAGGTTGATTATGCCTTTCTACCCTCAAAGAACCCAAGGTCTTTATACCTTTGTCTTCCCTTCCAACAAATACTTTAATCTACGCATTTCTCTAGAGCTCCAGCACTTTAACCGCCTTCTGACTTCCTTCGAACCAATGCCCGTTCCTTCGCAACTACCATGGCCTCCATCTCGCAATCCTCTATCGTCTCAATCGTCATCAGAATATAATCAGACCATTGGTATCGTTTATGACATCAAGCTCGAGGGCTTGTGCCTCTGGACCAGTGGTATGCTTTCGATCTGATGACCTCCAGACAAATAGGCCTCTTTCGATAGAGAGCAGCTTCGCTGTTCAGAGTCGGCACAAAATCTTAGGTCGTCAGCTTCTGGCGGGCGCCAATCAGCTGGTTGCCAGCTGTCCGTTTGTTATTCCCGAGCGTCAGCTTCCTGGCCGATACCATTCAGGTGTTGGTTAGCAGTCCGTTTGTTATTGGCGATTCGGAGCTGAAGCGACTGCGGCCATTAACTAGCCATCAATGCTTATCGATGGTATGAGTGTACGTCGGCTAGCAATCCGAAAAGATTGGCTCTGGCATCCGAGATGATTGATAGCCGATGACGTCCAATCAGGGCCATCGCGGGTGATCGTACATGACCCCACTGCGAACTTGCTAGGTGTAACACTACCCCCTGTCTTAGAGCATTCGTCTCTGAAAGACCATACTCCATAGAAATCTGCTCTTTGTTGCCTTTGGCGAATCGTGGTCCAGCGCGCTGAAGCGAATAATTCCAAATCCTCAACATAGTGAATCCCCACAGACCATTTCGCTTCGACCACTTGTTCTGAGACATGCAAGCACAATCAACCAATCAGTTTGCTTACGTCCAGATGAGACATGTGGCAGCAAGCAGAATCGATCAATCAGGTTGCGTCCATCTAAGACACTTTGATTTCTTGTTCTTTCCTTGATTTGGAAAAATCTTGACCCCGTGTGCCCTTGAAAACCAATACAATCTTTCACTTGGTTTGGAAAATATGACCCCTTGTGCCCAAAACCAAATCCTTCGTCAGGTGTCTTGCTAGCCAATAAAAACCCTTCATGGGGAAAAGGTACTAGCTCAACCGTTCATTCAATTATGTTATTGTTCGTGGTCTGAGGATTCCGTCTGTGATACTCCATTAACAGTCTCTTGTTGTCGAACTTCTCATAAGGTTGCTCAGTCCAATCTGCTTCTTCCGGATATCCCTTCCACTTAACCAGATACAAAACCCCTCTCTGATCCTTGCTAAACTGGCTGCCCATGATCACTTCAACCTTATAACCCATTTCGTACTCATAACCATCTACGTCGTAACTTAGTTCATTTGCTTCGTAATTGAGCTCAGGTGTAGGTCTCGAAGGGTATGTGGCCAGTCGATAAGGTTCAATGAGTGATACATGGAAGGCAGTGAATACACCATCGACTTGGTAGCTCAAGCTTAATTGCGGTGGGCGAGAGTATTATCGAGACGTTGAACAGCCCATGAAGCTTCGCATCTAGTTTCCTAGATGGTCCTCGGGTTGTGAGGTTCTTCCCATTTTGCACAACTAAATCACTAACTGAATACTTCGGCAGTTCCTGAGCATGCCAGTCATGGTACTTTCCCATTGTGTCCCGTGCTTGCTCTAAGCCCTTACAACACAGTGCATGCATGATGGTCATCCAGTGAATGTAGTTCCTAGAGGCCGGATGGTTTGCTTCTGCTGCGATGTGCCAATTCGTTCAAGGATCAAACCCACAGTTCGCAAAGAATGGTGACATTCCCGTAGCGGTGGTGAGAGAGTTATTATAGGCATACTCTGCCATTGGTAACATCTCAGACCAATTGTCCTGCTCATAATTGCTGTAATTTCCCAGATAGCATTCCAACTGTTGGTTGACTCTTTCTTTTTGTCCGTCCGTTTGAGGGTGGAATGGCAAAGACATCTTTGATCTAATGGCAAGAGCTTTGACCAACGAGGACCACAATGGGGAGGCGAACCTAGAGTCCCAATCTGACATAATGTTCGATCGTAGACCATGAAATCTCCATACTTCTTTCAAGAAGATTTTTACTAGGTCTGTAGCTTTCTTCTCACCATCTGTCAATGGAATGAAGTGACCCATTTTCGTAAATCGATCGACAATTACCCATACACATGAGCATCCATCTGATACCGGGAATTCGATATTGAAGTCCATGGAATTCGAGTCCCATGAGTGGTAGGCTCATTCGAGAGGTTGTAGAAGACCGTAGCTGGCATCACGAGCCGCTTTATTATTCTCGCATTCGGGGCATAAGCTGACATAATCCTCGATGATTCTGTCTATTTCCGGCCAAAAGAAGTTTTGTCAGACCAGCTCGATTGTTTTGTCCTGCCCCATGTGTCCAGCCACTTTCAAATGATGCTCCGCTTCCAATGTCAGTTTCTTCAACTGCCAATCCTCCGAGATCCACAGCCTGCCTTTGAAATACAGCGCTTCGTCTTCTAACGAGATATCTGGGCTTGGGTTTCCTTCCATAGCTTGAATATATTCATCTTGCCATGCTGCATCATTGTTAGCGGCGCTGACCACTGCTTCCAACAACCATGAATTGAACTTGACTACTGCAATTGCTCTCGACTTTGCAGAAAAAATGCCAATCGGTTCGCCTCGTAACCTCATCGCTGTTACTTCTACTGTTTCTCCTTCAGAAGTTACCAACTGATCGGGTCTTAGAATGCGGTGGATAGGCTGGTTTTCGTTTTCTTTGGCACTACCTCCCCCTGTTCCAGGGCGGTACTCCGAACGCCTAGATAATGGATCCGGTTTTCCATTTGCACCACCGGGTTGGTAGAATATATCAAAATCATATCCCACCAACTCTTGAGCTCAGTGGGCTTGTCCACCATTCAGGATATTCGAAGTCGTAAAGTATTCGAGATTCTTGTGATTGGTGAAGACACTGATTGGGTGGGCTGCACCTTCGAGATAACATCTCGATTCTTGGAATGCGGATAGTATGGTGAGCATCTCTTTGTCGTGGATTTGGTAGTTGATCTCGGCTTTATCCATCTTTGGAGAGTGGTACGCTATAGGTTGAATCCTCCATCAATGACTTGGGAGAGTACTGCGCCGATTGCAAAATCAGTTGCGTCAGTCTCAATCACCACGGGCCAAACAGGCTTGAAGTGCCGTAATATGGGATCCTCAGTAAAGTACTTTTTTAGCGTATCAATGGCTATTTGATTTCGCGGATTTGCTTTCCAATCACACGTTTCATTCATTTTTGTTTTCTTGGTTAACTCCGTTAAGGGATGGAATATCTTTGAATATCCTTCGATGAAGCGTCGATAGATGTTGACCAATCTGAGGCAAGACTGGACGTCTTTGACAGACTCTGGTATCTCCTATTTAAGAATAGTATCAATCTTGTCCTAGGACATACTGACACCTTGTTCCGATATGAGA
Organism: Trichophaea hybrida; assembly: GCA_015178995.1. Lineage (NCBI taxonomy): Eukaryota > Fungi > Ascomycota > Pezizomycetes > Pezizales > Pyronemataceae > Trichophaea > Trichophaea hybrida. The sequence goes on from WHVE01000144.1 coordinate 158,206, forward strand.
TACCCAAGGAACTCAACTTGTTTCTGGTGCCATTTGCATTAATCAGGTGCTATAGCCAAGTTGTTTTCCTGTAATTGACGAAGGACTTCTCGAGTCAATCGCCCATGCTCTTCTTTGTTTTCCGTATAGATGAGGATATCATATATATAGACAACTACTCCATGATCAGTTGGATCTTGCAGGATCTCATTCATCATATCTTGGAATGTCGCTGGCGTGTTCGCCAATCCGAAGGGCAAAAGTAGGTATTCATAATGTTCATATCTCGTACAACACGCTGTTTTCGATTCATCACAGGGTTCAATTTGAATGAAGTTGTAACCTGCGTTCGAATCAATCTTGGTGAATATCCTCGATCCAGCCACCCTGTCTCTAAGTTCGTTCGTAAGCGGCAATAGATATTGGTCCATAATCGTCACACAATTTAGACCTCTGGAATCCACGCACAAACATAAGCCTCTTCTGTGTGACTTTGGAACAAAGAGTATTGGTGCACCCGCAGGTGACTTGCTTGGAGGGATCTTTCCAGAATCAAGCATTTTCTTCAGATATTCTTTATGGACCGAAACGTCCTTTTCTGGGAAAGTGTAGATGGGACCCCACAAAGGTTGTTTTCCATCATTCAAGTCAATGGCATGATCGTAGAATGGATGAGGCAGAAGAGCATTGGCAGTGTCTCTATTGTATAATGTTTCAGAGTCTCTGTATTGCCATGGAATTTGCTCTACCCAGTTGATCTCAATTTCATGTACCACATTGACAAGCATAGAACCAATGACCCCGGTCCATCAAGGATCAGTACCGAACCTTACAATGGAATCGTCATATTTGATTGAGAATGATGATACCGCTGCCTTTGAAGAATGTTGATGGCAGTATTTCGATGTGAATTGGAGCTTATCATTTTCTTCACTAACTCCACCGAGTGCTCCATGGTTGACGATCCACCACTAAGGTAATATGATATCAGATGAATCTTCCATTAGACCAATTTCGAAGGTTTCATTGGTATAAGGGGATGTATACAGCGGAGTGACAGGAAAGATGTACTGCCAACCCGCTCTTTCTACTCTTTCGCCCATAAAGTTTTCGACTATCTTTGGTTCTGTTTGAGTCACTAATGAAGCACCATGTGAATCGGCCCACTTCTTCGACATCATAGGTGTATCAGACCTCATATCTAAGTGAATCCTTACAGGGACATTCTTTTCATCTCGAAATCTTGCAAACATACATATTGTGGGTCTGGAACCTGCCTTAGATTCAGGTGGTAATTGTTCGGATTTCTTGGGTACAGGCTGAGGTGCACTGGCCGCAGCCTTGCGTTTTTGATCTATTTGGTTGACAACCATGGTGAACTGCCTGTAGACACATCTCCGACCGCATTCGGTCGTGGTTGATGCGTAGGTGAATGAGGTTCAAATAAGCATAATCAAGTTTGATAGTAATTGTTTGTCACTTGTCCTGCTTGGATACTATATGACCAGCATATGTCGAGTATTGAACTTATCCTCAGGCACCCTTTCATCACAGCAGAAATGAAAGTATATTGAATATCGAAAGCTATAATACCAATGACCACATTTGGTAAAACCCAAATGAAAACCCAAAAGAAACAAAGATGGCTGTACCCATGTATACCAAAAACCGGAGTTTTCTGTACCTCAAATATCACATGAAGGACCGCAATCCCAAAGGAAAAACAAAAGAAACTTGTTTCATCCTTGAATCTCCATACCATCCGAGTCAACCTGGTACAGCACTCGTGAGCTTCAGGCTGCTGCCGGTTCCTGAATTTGGTCAGCCAGACTCTTGGACTTGACCTTCGAAGAAGAGGTGGTTACTTCTGGCGTTTCCACTTTAGGCTTCTTATCCTGCTTCTTCTTCTTACTGGAGGAGAGCTTGATGACATTCTTACAGAATACCCATCGATGCTCTGATGAACCGCAGTGCTTGCACTCATTATGCTTGGCCCGCACTTCCAGCAATGATTCCGGGATGCCTTTGAGGGCTTCGCCTTTGTCCGTATTGACTGGCTTAGGACCCTGTCTCTCAGTTCGAGGTTTCTTGGAGTCAGAACTGTTCTCAAAGTTCTTCTTTCCATGATTCCCCTTGTCACCATCATCATCACGCTTCCTCTTATTATTCCTTTTGTCTTTCGGTTTGTGATCTGTGTGTTGGTGCTTTTCTTGCCGGGGTCTCTCATATGCACGGCCGACTTGTTTGAGCAGTAATTTGTATTCTGCGTCGTCGTTTGGTGTAATCTTCAAGAAGGATATTTGATCCTGGATCTCTTCGTTGAGTCCGCTGTGTAGAGCCTGCCGCCATGCAATTCCTGATTTGCAGGCATGGTAGTTCAAGTCCTCCATCTTTACGATGTAGTCCTGGATGTCTCCATTGTACTGCGATCTCTTCATTGGTTCGAGGCATTCTGTGACTTCCTCTGCGTCGATGAATCGTTCTTCCATAGTACTGGTGAACGCTGACCATGTGTCAACCTGAAAATACTTCTTGAGCTGTATTTCCTGGTTGTTGTACCAGCCCAATGCTTTCCCTCGAAGAATACTTCCCACGAAGATGATTTTATCATCGTCATCGTTATAATCATCCTTGAAGTATCTGAGATAGTATTCCACTCCTGTAATCCAATGACGGTAGGACTGGTTCCTGTCCGTTGTGTCTCCCTTAAACTTGTATGGAAGTTCAATTTTCTGCTTCTTGCTTGGTTCAGAAGCTCTTGGTGGCTGTGGTGGTATTGGTGGTGGTACCAAAGGTGATTCACTATAATCTGTTCCTGCTGGTGGTGGAAGTGATGGGAGAATGTCAGCTCCATTATCAGAAGAGCTGGAGCTTCTCGAGCTGGAGCTAGAAGACTTGGAGTCCGCTGAGGGATCTCCTCCAATGCCTCCTGCGCCGTCTCGATTACCATTTGGTTGTGGAGTCACAGCCTTTTTGATCCATATTCCAACACTAATACTTATGGTGTATCGAAGGCGCAATCGCTGCTGAACAGGATTGGTATCCCCTTCTTTTGGTGTCAATACTGACCGGGCCAGTGAGCGTACTGATTTCTTTGTTCTCTCATGTGAGAGCTTCATCTGCAAAGCTCTCGTGAATTCTTTGAATTCCCGCCCAAAGTCCTTCTTCATCTTTTGCTCTGCCTTTTTCTTTCCCTCTCCGCTTTGTTTGCCTTTTTCTGTGCTTCCTCCTGTATCCTTTTTGCTTCCTGACATAACATGGTGTATAGCCCGGACATACGTTTGCCATCTTTTTGGGCTTTTATCTGAACATCCGCCAGCTGCTGGGATTGGGTATGCACTTGGAGGGCACGGCGTTCTTGGGCACATTCCCTGGTATCGAGCAGAGTTGAAAGTGTTTCCCAGGCATTTCGAGAATATTGAATGTGCTCGCTGAGGGCTGACCCCAGCTTTTCGTAGGCTTCGGTGGATTGGGTCATCATCAGCACAAAGACTGCTTGGACGTTAGCCACAAACACTTGGGATTGGATGACTATGTCTGAATGCTTCTCGAATTGAACCCTTTCCTTGTTTTCCACTCCCAGATGAACGGCATCGTATATCTCGTTTTGCCTCAAGATAAGGCCATCCTGAGCTTTGGCCAATCCTGGGAGGGCTGTCTGTATCTTGAAAGTTTTCTTCCTTGCTTCCTGAATAAGCGAGTCCATTTGTCTGAGCTCTCCGTTCATTCCATCCAAAAGTTTGATGACCCAGTCTGGAATATCTTTCCTTGTGATGGGCCGGTATTGAATGACCTGCTTGTTCTTATCGCTGGATAGGATCAACGCATTTTCCCTTCTAACCACCGTGTAGGCATCAGTCATGCTGGTGTCTGATCCAAACATTATAGGACGACAAAAAATTGCTGGACAGAGGTGGTGTGAAAGAAAAGAAATTGAGCTCCAGATTCTTGCCGCAGTTATACCGACAGTTCGTAATCTGGGTGGGAAGCATACATAATCAAAGACCAGTAATGTGGGAATAGGTAACGAAATAGGGGTAGTATTTCGTCCAAATTCATTCACCAATTCCAATGGTAAATGACTGTGACGATGGTCGATATAGCGGCTGTTGCTCTGCCGATCATTGTGTCGGACTCTCCGCAGTGGTGCTCGCAATTACACACTTCCTGATCTAAGCACTCGACGTGCAAGCCCTTGTATCCAGTCCGATGATCAGAGAACACTGCATCGTCAATACTAAGACCTCCTCCTTGTTATGCTGTGTCTGTCCAGTAGAGGTTCCACGCATAAGGCGTATCAGGTGTGTCCCAAAAGTCATCTTCGCGAGGTTCTTCTGTTTTGTTTAGGAGAGCGTCGATGCTATCGATGAAGTTGAGAGGTTCTGGTTCTGCAAGCTGCAATGGGATTCCAGCCAAATTGAAGAAGTTGAGTTGTCAGTGGCAGTTGGACTCATATGGCATCAAGGTCACTTGATGTATGTGGGTAGAAAGAATACTTTCCTGGAAAGTGTTTCTTTGCTAACAATATAATGTAATACTGGGATATTCGCTCCAGGTTTATCCAGTCAAAGTAGTATCCATACATAATTCGGGACATGTTTCGAAGGTATGTATGAAGGTTCGCTCAGGATGTGAATATTACTAAACGAATCTGCACGAAAAGAATAGCTTTTCAATGGGTATATTGTTAAGGCTTGTGCTCCTCACTGAGAAGGTTGATGATGCCTTTGTACCGTCGAAGAACCCAAGGTCTTTATACATTCGTCTTCGCTTCTAACGAATTCTGCTATTTACACTGTTCTCTAGAGCTCCGGGACTTTAACCGCCTGTGGACTTTCTTCGAACCAATGCCCATTCCTTCGCAATTACCGCGGCCTCCATCTCTCGATTCTCTATCGTCTTTACCTTCATTAGATCAATATGAGACGATGGGTATTCTTTATGACATCAAGCTCGCGGGCTTGTGCCTCCAGACCAGTGGTTTCCTTTCAATCTGATGACCTCCAGGCAAATAGGCCTCTTTCGATAGAGAGCAGCTTCGCTGTTCAGAATCGGCTCATAATCTTAGATCGTTGGCTTCTGGCTGGCACCATGCAGCTGGTTGCCGGCTGTTCGTTTGATATCGGCGAGCGTCAGCTTCCTGGCCGATGCCATTCACCTGATTGATGGCAGTCCGTGTGTTATTGGCAATTCGGAGCTGATGCGACCGCGGCCATTAACTAGCCGTCGATACTTATCGATAGTGTGAGTGTTGGTTTGCTAGCTATCCGAAATGATTGGCTCTGGCATGTAAGACGAGTGATAGCCAATGACGTCCAATCAGGGAAATTGCAGGTGATCGTACATGACCCCGCTGTGAACTTGCTAGATGTAACAGCCTTATACACAACATTTGCAATCATCCTGATCTTCACTCACTTGTTCCAAATGCATCCAAACTCTTCTAATCTTTATATACTGCCCATATTTCTTGTGATCTCATTCTATTCTTTTTTTCAATGAGTGCCCACATCTTTTTTCTAATATTAAAACCTGTTTTTCGTTTTTGTTGAATCTGTCTTCACCACTCAAAACCAGTATAATATTTTTCCAGTACATAAACTTGTTTCTTTCCACCTGAATAAATTCATTCTTTATTGATTCCTGCTTGATTACCAATCATTATATTGCACAATGGAAACTGTAGCTCCCTTGTCTATATATCTAGTTTTTATGAGATTTGGGTACCTGATTTTCCAGATTGTTGAGCATATAATATATGAATTGCTTGAAGTCCATACATGTTTATTGTATGGATCCCAGCTGCATTTATTATATAATGTCCACTTCTACAAGTACAGCAGTTGTTGCCTCAATACTTGAAAATCATCTATATATTCCACTTCATATTCTTCTTCAGTATCTACTATAATAAGTTGTGGTAGTAGTCGGATTTGTCTTGGGAATGGATTTTCTGATACTTTTGTAGGGGGGAAATTGATTGTACTGGGTGAATGTGGAGGTCCTTAGATAATTATAATTTGTACGCCCAGGGGCTAATAACTGCAAGAATTTCATAGGATTTTAAGTATTCCCAGTTGAGTTTTTCACTGGATTTTTGATTTGGGATATTTTTAGTGTCCATTCATATTGTATCCCCAACTCTCAATTATTATCCTTGATGACGGTACTTATGTGCCTGTTCTGATTATATTTCCTGTCATCCGTTCATTTCCACTTTCATACAGTTGAATCATTGCTTTATTTAAAGGGTGATATGAACTCTGTTAACCTCTCAGATTTAATTGCGATTTTGAACTAGATGTTAGCTGAATGCCATTCCTGGATGAATGCAATGATTCCAAAAGAATGGAGAGCACCATGTATATTCTGACAAACTGATGTGGAATGCAAACTGTACCATTCAAAGCCATTTGACCCGATTATATTGTTGATAATTAATGAATGCTCTCAAATATTGGTTAATTATTATATTCAATCTTCCTATTTGACTGTCGGTTTGTGTGTGGAAAGCAGTTGACACTATTTCTTCTATTTTTAGGTATTCACACAGGTGTTTTCAAATTCTAATACAAACTGAGGTCCACTATCTGACAAGATGGTATGTGGCAAACTATAAAGTCTGAATACCTTCTACATAAACATTGTTCCTGATTTCTTTCCATTGGTATCATCAGATAAAGAAACAGGTGGTGCTTGATCTCTACCAGGTGGTCTACCACTATATATATGGTGTTGTAGCCTTGGCTTTCTTGAAGTTCCACTATAAAATGTATACTTAGATATGTTCAGTTGTATTGTGGTAGTTCCAGTGGTTTCATCTATAAATGAGATTTTTGATTGTTAGTATTGCTGTGTTGGCATATCTGGCAGTTGCTTATATGCCTGTCTATATCCCTTCATATGCTCCACCACAGGTGATTTCATTTGAGTATTTTGGGAGTTTTGGCTCAGCCTCATTGCCCGGCTATAGGTGAAATATAGATTTCTTTTAGCATCTCTAACTTGTCTTCGTTCCATTTGTTGCTGATATTTGCCTCATGTGCATAGAACCTTTTGCTGCTGTCAAGTAGACAGCTTTGGCATATGTTTTGAATAAAGTTCTACAGATTTTGAGGATTGATATTCCAGTGGTCTGGGTTCACTGCTTCTGCAAAGAATGCAACCAGTTATTTCTGTATCACTTTATTAAGATGTTTTGTTTTTAACATGATTTGTTGGGTTTTTTCTCCTTCCACCCTTCAGAGAAATATCTCCAGGTATTCCGTTGAGTGCATTAGCCTCCTGACCATGTTTGCATAGAGGATATACATTATTAAACTTCAATCATGACAGGAATTCAGACCATTATATTTACCTTGGGTTGAGTTATTCCCAGCTTATGAAGTGCTTCAGGTTTCGTGTGATCCATTTGTATTTCCATTGGATGTGCTGACCCTTTACATTCTGGTCACCACTCTTTGCAAAGCATGCCCACAGCCCCCAGTTCCTGATTATGGATATGAAAGTGTTTTTGGTTTGAGTATATTTCATTGAAAGACCACCATAGGACACCATATTACATGATGATCATTCTGTAATGATACCTCAGTGGATACAAAGCTGGATGCATCTGATTCCATTATTATTGCTTTGTTCTAGTCAAGATGTATTAAATCTAGTATAATAGCCTCAGAGTTGAGGCATATACAATTGCTTATAATGCACCTGACTGAGATATCATTAGCTATCACTTAACTGGGTGAGCAGAATGAAGACAGATAATGTACTGCTCAAAATATCAATAATACTCTCTACTAGACAAAACTTGAAAACACACTGCTCCAAACAACAAAGATAGAGAATGTATCACTCTGAACAGCTAACCTACTCCCTACCGAAGCTAGAGAACACACCCACGGGTTTGAAGGTGGTACAGGAGATCTCAAAAGAAACATACATAGAATTATGTTGTTAGAGTGAAGACAAAGGTATAAAGACCTTGGGTTTCTTTGAGGGTAGGGAAGTACCTCAACCTTCTCAGCAAGGAGGACAAGCCATACCAATGTATACATTGGAAAGCCAGTTCTTTTTGTTCCAAATCGTAACATGATTTTTCCCCATCCGGAGTGAACCTTCCAACCTACCATCAAAGCAGTCCTGAAGTAAGTAAGGATACTCTCTGAACTGGCAAACCTGGAGTGATGCCCATGGTGGGATATTATATTGTCAACAAAGAAATTCTTCTGTGGAAGGCTATTGATTCCATCCAATTCGGTTTACATTATGTGGTTTTGATAATATCTGTTAATATTTGTCTATTATTATTGGAATCAGTACCCTTATAGTTTTCATACCAATTCCTATGTTCAGGCTCTTAATAATTACCATGCTGATCATATATCTTCAAACATTCAGACTATGAGCTCTCGACGCAGCTACAGCAACAATCCAATGCTCATTACCTCATTTATATATCAAATGGACACCTTCTGGTTCAACAGTATGTGGAACTGGATTGGATACCCAGATGGAGGAAGCTGATACTGTGGTGAGAATGAAAAATTTATTTATTCTATCCAGCAATAAAGATGAACATGTGATACCATACCAGTCTATCATGTAGAATAATATTCCGGACTGAGTTATTCAGCTTTTGGATGGAATCAACAGAGAGTTGGAAGGAATGAACAGCATTATTCAGAAAGCAAAAGAGAAGAATTGTGAGATACGAAAGGTCATTCCAGAATTTGGCAAAACGTATACAGGGGTCATCAATTGGCAGAATAACATATATGATACCATATACCTGGTAGTGGAAAAGATGGAAAGGGTACAATGAATGAAGAATTCTGATATTGTTATTTAATCCCAAAGGTTTTGAGCTAATAATCAAGCAGTTGTTGCTGTAATGAAATCCCAATCCACCAAAGCTTATGAGGAGGTATGATTAGCACTCTGTGAGTAAATCCAACATTCTGGAAAAGCCTGGAATACTCTTTCAACTCAACTCAATAATTGACAATGTCTCCCAGAATACCTTGCCCTTCAGGTGAATCTTCAATACCATGAACTTACAACCATCCTGTCCAAAGCAAGGGAAGATGGTGAAAAAATATTTTTGTAATATGCAAAGACTCAAGCAGAGGCAATGAAGATGTAAAATACAGAAAAGGAACCACAGAAAATACAGATAGTATAGACAGGGCAAGATAGATGGTGGAGCGAAAGATACAGAAGAACTTTGAATGGCAATTCGAAGTATTTACAAGAGCCTTGCTGATGAAGCTCACAGATGCAGGAATAAAGAGGTCAATTTGCTGTCTGGTAAGGTCGGAATTGATACTAAAGGAATGTGATACCAAATATAATGACAAGGGATGTTGCCTTTGATATATTCCAAGGGATAGAGCTGGAATTTGCATAATTGAAGCTATAACTCTGGGGCCCCAGGGTATTGGAGATGGTGCAGATGGTATTTGAGAAGATCTGTCTGTTAGCTCCAAGTCATGCAGCTCCAGCTTGAAAAGCTATAGCTTCACTATCAGTGGAGAGATTGTGCTTCTACCACTTCCATCTTCCAGAGGAATGGATTATAGTAAATTATCATTATTACTACTACATGTAACCCTCCAGCAACTAATAGCACCTAATCCAAGTAAGATGCAAAAATTTAAACCTCTCTACAAATTTCAGGAAGACCTGACAAACCAGAATGAATTCTACAACCATTGAATTACAGTAGTATATGACTATTTCAGATACTTAAAAGACAATTATAATAATAACAACAACAATATCATTCTTGTTGAAAGTATTTTATCAGACCAGTCTTTGGCCTGGTACAAAGACTGAGAAAAACTGTGTAAAAAGCATTTTCAGGTTAATATATACTTGGCCCAATCCAGTAGTATGGAGGAAAAATTCATTGACCTGGTGGAATAAAAGGAATGCCACTGAAAAATAGGAAATTGCAGTACAAGAGAGATATCCAGGACTACATTGCAATACTGAAAGACTTGAACTACCAAGTTCACTTATGAGGGATTGTCTACTGGAATGCTCTACATGGTGGACTCAATACAGAGATCAACAATTGATTGTTCTTTATAAAGATTATACCAAATGATAATGCTGAACACCACTTACTGCTCAAACACATTGGCTGCGCTGAAGAAAGATGCTTGCAAGAAAAGAATATACTCCATCACAATGATCACAAGCCCAAAGACAAAACGAGCACTAAGCGACAGTATAATATTCATGGTCAAGACAATAGGACTCAAGGAAAGAAGAACTTTGAGAAAAATTCTGACTCCAAGAAATCTTGAATGGATTAGAAGAAACCTAAGGCAGTCAATGCAGTTAAATATATTGTTTATGGGTTTTCAATGTTAAATATACTTTCATTTCTGCTATTCAAGTAAGGGTGGCTGAAAATGAGTTTATTTGTCTAAATATGCAGATCATATAGCATCCAAGCATAACAAAAAATTTCAATTGAATTTGACTGCAACTTTATCTGCCTACTAATTCATCAATGTCAGTTACTTTGAGCCATTGCGGTCAGAGCTGTTTGAAAGGCAGTTCATCAAAGTTTCCACTGGATATGATTGACAATAATATGCTGTAGCCAATACACCCCAACTTGAACTCAAGAAAACAACACAACTCCCACCTGAATCCCGAACAGGTATAAGACCTACTCTACACATATTTGCAAGCTTTCCAAATAGGAAAAATCTCCTTGTAAGGGTTCCCTTGGATACTGGGTGCAATACACTAATGATATTGAAGTAGTGGGCCAACAGATGGTATTCAATTAGTAATACAAAGGGAACCAAAAATGGTTGAAAGGTTCAATGGAGAAAGAGTAGATGGAGTGGGTTGACAGAATACCTTCCTGGTTACTCCATGGTATGAATCCCCTGATAACAAATGAACTGGCACAATAGGTCCAATGGAAGATTCATCTGATATTATGTTAACTTACTGGTGGATAGTCAAGTATAAAATATTAAATGGAGTGACCAAAGACAATGATAAGCTCCAATTAATGTTGAAATACTGCCACCAACATTGCCCAAAGGCAGCTGTATCATCATTTTCAATCAGATATAAAGATTGCATTTTGAAGTTTGGAACTGATACTGAATGGAGTGGAGTTATTGGTGTGATGCATATCGTTATGGCACATAAAATCAAGATTGATCAGGTAGAGCAATTTTCATGGCAATGCAGAGACTTCCAAACATTATACAACAGTGAAACTGCCAATATATTTCTGCCACATGGTGTGCATAATTATTCCATTCACCCGAATGATACAGAAAAACCACTGTGGGGTCCCATCCACATATTTATTCAGATGATGCTTTCAGTTCTTAAATATTATCTTAAAGAAATTCTGGATTTTGGGAAAATATGTCATAGTATGTCTCCCGTGGGTGCATACATACACTTCATACCGAAGCCACACAGACGAGGCCAATATTTGTGTCCATGTTTCCAAGGCCTCAATTATATGACAATTATGAACCAATATCCATTGCTACCTATGAATGAACTTAGAGATAGGGTTGCTGCATCTAAGATTTTCATCAAAATTGATTTGAAGGCAGGATACAACCTTATTCAAATTGAACTGGATGATGAATGGAACAGCTTATTTTGTACAATATATAGATATTATTGATATCTAGTTATGCCCTTCACATTGGTCAACATGCCAGCTATATTCAAAGATATGATGAATGAGATCCTGCCAAATGAAATTGATGATGGAGCAGTTGTCCATATCAATGATATCCTTATCTATATACAAAGTACAGAAGAGCATGTATGATTGACCAGTGAAGTCCATCATCAATTGCAGAATCTCAACTTGACTATTGTACCTGATAGATATGAATTGTATCAGAAGCCAATTGAATTCCTCTGGTATATAATATTGGGAGCAGGTGTCAGCATGGCAGAAAGCTATGGACTTGGTCAGAATCCTTCCGAATGAAGTATGGAGATTTCATGGCCTAACATCGAACATATTGTGAGATGGACACTTCAGGTTCACTTCCACGTTGCTGGTCTCACTGGTATATGCATCAAACATCAGATTCAAGATGTCTTTGTTATTTCACCTTCAAATAGATTGCCAAATGCAAAAAATCAACCAAATGCTTGAATGTTATCTGTGGAACTACTGCAATCATGAGCAGAATAATTGGTTTGAGATATTACCAATGGCAAAATATATTTATAATAATTCTTTCACTGCCACTATAAGAATGTTACAATTCTGTGCAAACTTGGTATTAGATCTTCAATTGAATTGGCCCATTGAAGCAGAAACAAAGAATTTGGCATCTAGGAACTATGTTCATTGGATGACAAGTGTGCATACACTTTGATATTGAAGCTTGGAACAAGCACAGGGAACACAGGGGAAATACCATGGTATGTGTGATAAGAAACTGCCAAAGTGTGCAATTGGTGATATTTTTATACTAAATGGAAAGAACTGCAAAACTAGAAGGCAATTTAAGAAATTGGATATAAAGCTTTATGGAGCCTTCAAGGTTTTGAATGTACTCTTGCCCACTGCTATAAAGCTTGAGTTACCAAGCCAATGGTATATTCACAATACTTTCCATGAATCTCTCATCAAACCTTATCAACTTACCAACAACCAAATTAGATCTCCACCTGAGCTGTATTTGGCCAGTGAGCAGAGTGAGCTTGAATATGATATAGATGGCTACAAGTATAGAACAATCTACAAAGTCAAGGAAGTCATGGGCAGCCAGTATAGCAAAGAACAATGTCAGGTCTTATATCTGGTTAACTGAAATGAATATCAAGAAGAAGCAGATTGAACGGAAGAACTGTATAAAAACATTTATAATAAGGGATCATTAACAAAGTACTATTCATGGAACCCTCAGGCCAGAAATGACCATAGAATTGAATAGTTGAGCTAGTATCTTTTCCCCATAAAGGATTTTTAATGGCTAGCAAGACACCTGACAATGAATAGGGATTATTGAATACAAGGGGTTATATATTAGTGGCTTAACCAACAGATGGATTTGGTTTTGAAAGCCCAAGGGGTCACAGTTTTTTCCTGATCAGAGAGAGATTAATATAATTTTAAGGGCTCACAGGGTCACAATTGTTCCAGATCATCATACAAAAAACAAAGCAGAGAATGGAAGCCACCTGATTGGCTTCTGTTGCTTGCTGCCATCCCTCAGCTGGATGCAAGCAACCTGATTGGTTGATTTTACATGTATGTCTTAGCTGGATACAAGCAAATTGGTCAAAGTGAAAAGGTCAGTATGGATCCACTGACTTAGTAGATTTTGCCAACAATTTACTCAGGTATACTGAATCATATTTCACTACAAGGCAAGAATTCAACAGGTCATTCAGTGATGATTTCTCTCAGGGAGGGGATAGTATTAAATCTGCCATAGTATCATCGGATAGGGGACACACATGAATACTTGCAATCAACCTGACTGAAATGTCATTGGCTATCACTCATTATGGACAGCTGAACAAAGTTATAAAATATTCCACTGCAAATATTGAAGCTAATCTCTACTGGACAAAGCTAGAAATCATACCGCTCTGACCAATGAAAGTGGAGAATGCATTGCTCCAAAAAGCAAAGCAAATTTCTGCCAGAGCTAGAGAACACACCATTCTGAATAGGGAAGCCTCTCTCTACTAAATCAAGCCAGAGAACACACCACTCTGAATTGCAAAGCTACCTTCTACCAGATGAAGCTTGACAATGCACCACTCCAAACAACAATGTTTTACAATACATCACTCTGATTGGTGATGCTTCATTCTATTGAAATGAGAACATACACCGCTGCGAAACAGCAAAGCTAATCTGAATCGAACAATGTTCATTTGCCAGGAGGTAACTTGAATACAAGGATACCAATGGCCTGGAGGCGGTAGCTGTGGTACTCAGGGCATAACGAATACTATTGGTCCAAGTATAATCGCATGATGGAAACAATGATTCAAGGTTCAGGTGATGGAGGTCTGGGGTAGATACAATATACATGCTATACATTTGAAGGTGGTAAAGCAGCACTTGGTAATAGTGTGGACGGATGTATCTTGTTAGCACAAAAATAAAGATACAATAACCCTAGGTTGCTTTGAGGATTGACAAGGGTATCAATCATCTCCACAAGAAGAACATGTCTTATCGAAAAAGATATTGGAAAGCCTATTCTTTTCATTCAGAATCTTTTGGTGATTTATCCACATCTTCAGTAAAGCTTCCAACCTACTACCAAAGGAGTCCAGAAATAAGCAAGTGTAGTCTTTGAACCAGTGAACCTGGAGTGACACCCCCGGTGTTGCAAGATGGACTAAAACTGGTACTATTATATAGTTCTCTTTTAGTAAGGCAAAAGCTTCATTTTGATTGGTTTCCCAGCAGAATAGTACCAACTTTGCAGATAGCTTAATAAGTAGCTGTACTATCTTAGTGTAGTTTTTAATAAACCTTTGATAAAAGTTGGCAAAGCCAAAGAATATCTGTTCTTCCTTCAGCTTGCTTGGAGCTTTCCATTTCTTGGCTGCCTGGACTTTTTCTGCATCCATACATATTCTATTCACACCTACAATTAGCTTCAAATTCTGGACTTCTTGTTCAAAAAATTGGATTTGTTGAACATTGAGGTGGAGTTCGATATCGTTGAGAGTATCACACTTGTGCTGAGTAACGATCAATGGTAGTGTGATGGTTGGTGAATAATATTGAAGGTTCAGCACGACGAAAATGAAATTAGGTTTCAAACAGAGGCTAAAGTACCATGAGAACGAAATCAAGTTCTGAATGGAGGCTTGAGCTCCATGAAAATAAAATTAGGTGTGCAACAGAGGCTAAAGTACGATGAAAATGAAATCAAGTTTGGAATGAGGAAAATGACGGTATCATGCCAAAGTGGTATGCAAATACCGCAGTAGTTCAGATATATCATTGAGCGAATGAATCACTGTATATGCACCAGGCATTCTGTACACGATATATTTCTTTCTCCATTTGTTCTCTTGTTTATAAAACAATCAATTAGATTTGGCTTCTAATTCAATCACATTCAGTGATTCTGAATCAAGTCTCTTGCATACAGTCCTCATCTCATGAGCTACATGATATCTTCAATCCATTGGCCTTTCAAGCTTTCAGTTCCATAACCACAAGAACCCCGAACATGAACCCTCGATAACCGAGCCACAAATCCTGGACAGAAGAACGAGTCAACAATCAATTCTACTGGTAATATTTTTGTTTTATGTTACATTTTCCTTACCATTTAGACTGCAATTATTGTCATTGCAATTGCAATGAGTCCTACAAAGTTTTGAAATCAGCAAGCAATTTCGAAAACAGATTGGTCATTCAATTCTGCTGCAAATGCATTTGTTCATCTGGCTTGTAGACTTTTCAAAGACCTATGAACCCAGATATTTTCGGCATTTAGTGCCACATCTAAATACATGAGCAAGGACAAAAGGACCTGTGACTATATTTATTTGGGTTATTGTTCAGAAGAAGAAGGGGATTGAGATCACGATTTTCCAAACCCAACAATGCACTGGAACTGGGGAGCAATTAAGAATCAAGCTGTAACATCTATCTGTAACTGTGGCATACAGGAATTCGATACTTTTTTTGATTGCATTGAGAAACATGACTGTATACTCTTCCTATTTTGGACTATTGACCTCGAATCCTCATTGCCTTGGTATATAGCCCAATGGCAAGCAAATACGCTTTTTTAGATAATATCAGAGCATTCAAAGGGTGTGATTTAGTCAACAAATAAGATTGACGACGATTTGCCATTAGGCATTGATGTATTGGAATCCCAATATATCTATCTGGTGTGATTTTCCTTGTGGAATCAATTGCTGAAAATACTGGAAAAGCAACATGTGGAGGGACATCTGTGACAAGTGCCTTGAAGTAGCACCAACCTTCGGCGGAAGGATCAAGAAATATCTATATCAATTACCATTCGAAAATTGCAAAGATGGAAGGCAGCTCCTCAGCACAAATAAATCGGTACATGGAGCTTTCCAGAATGAGCCAAGAAATCATTGGGAGACAGATACTGATGAATTTCACCAGGTTGGATATAGAACAAGCCCTGGAAACAGCAAATGCAATAAAGGATACCTGAAGTCAACTACTACAGACACTGCCATCCAAAGTCATAGATCAAGTAAGTCAACTGAACAAACAAATCATCACCCTGGCAACAACCCAGGAGGAAATCAAAAAAAAGAAATTCTGCCGTATTGACAGAAGAAAAGGACCTCCTAGCAAACCAAGAGAGAATGAATCATAAGCTGGCATTAACGCAACAAAAAGTCAAGAAATTGCAAGCAAGAGTGCCAGACTGCACAAAATGAGACCTGCAGGCAAAGATCACAGATCTTGAACAATGATTGGAAATCTGAGCACCAGCAGGAACAAAAAAACTGAATCAAAATCTTGAGGATGCACAAAAACAGCTTACAGTAGTAGGGGAAGAAAGAAACCAATATAGGGATCAGGTCAAAAGAATTCTGGTACTGGTAGGAACAGGATGAGGCAATGGCAATGGTGGAGGCAGTATACACAGAGGTAGTGAAATTGTCTGATTTGTGGGAACAGACAGGATAGTGCTCCGAGGATGGATGGCACAATTACCAATAACAATTGCAGATGAACCAACACCATTTTTTGATCAGCAATCTAAGATGCGATATGCAACGAACTGACTGGAAGGCATGGCATGAAATCAGATCCAGCCATTTATCAACAGAATTACTGGTAACCTTGACCTCCAATCACTGGAAACTTTATTGGACCTATTACAGCTTGCCTTGGGTTATCAAGACATACAAGCCACCAGCAATCGAGCACTGTTTAAGCTTTGACAACATGATCAAGAGATCTCTCTGTATTACCAAGAATTCCAACGATGGGTGCCAGATGATGACTGGAAGAAAGCAGCCCAAAAAAATGTACTAAGACAATGTTCATCCAAAGAATTGAAGAATTCACTTCAACATAGGGACATTGCGGAAGACCTTACAGAATTTGTCACATTCTGCTCAAGGACAGACTCCCAAATCTGCGCTCGAGACGCCAAGAAGAAATCTGGCCGAGGGAACACAGGGTCAAAGAAACATGAACCCCCATGCAATACCAGACCTGCCCCAGAAACAGTTCCAGCAGGCACTGTGCCAGGTCAGCATCGCCCTGCTCCGATGGACCTTTCAGCAGTCAATGAGAAGAGAATTATTACGGAAGAATGCAAGAGGTGCATGGAAGAAGGATATTGAATGTATGGTGGTGATGGCAGGCAGTTCACGGCATCGTGTCCAAGGCAGATGAAAGCAGCATCAGAACAGGTAGAAGCAACACCATTTCTGGATTGAGGAAAAGGAAATAAAGGGCAAAAGGAAGTTGAGTCAGCAAATGTTTAGCCAGTGCAATGAGGATGGCTATTGCTCTGGTAATGAATCACCTTTGACCACGGTTGTCAAGTCTCATTTTGGAATTTCGCAGTTTTCATTTAGTTGCGCAGAAATTCAGAACTCTTACATCGAATGCAAGCATCTTGTTCGGAAATGTTCGCTGAAAATTGAAGACCAGCTAATCTATTTGTACGTTTTCATTCACTGCGGAGCCACAGCAAGATTATTTGTGAATAAAGATTTTGTTTGCCATCATCAGTTAGAAGAGACAGAATAACATGAGTCAAGAGAGTTAGAAGTGATCGATGGAAGGCCCATCGCATGAGGAATCATTACCACCATGCAGAAGTCAATTATAGGTTTACAATCACATCAAGAGCTGCTATGAATATATGTAATTAAGTTAGAGCATTATCTGATCATATTAGAATTGCCCTGGGTTCAACATCATAACATAACGATTGAATTCTCAGCCTGAAGAATCAGCTTTGAACGCAGCTACTGTCAACAGCATTGCCAGGATTATTTGAGTGTATGGGTATGGGGCAATTACATAGTAACAACAGCAGCAGATACAGAAAGGCCAACATTGGACATCTGCACGGTAGCAGCATCACTCTTTGTCAGACGGATAAGAAGCGAGAAACTCAAGGTCTACTCAATCACACTGTATGAAATCATCAAGTCCTTGGGAATAAACGATCTACAAAAAAAGTCCTTTGAAGAAATTATCCCCAAAGAATACCATGAGATTCTACCCCTGTTCAGTAAGATATTCGCTGAAACTCTGCCACTGCACTGACCCTACAGTCACAAGATTAAGTTACTGCAGGGCTTCACACCACAAGTTGAATCTATTTACTGCATGTCATGAGATGAGTTGCAAGTACCAAAGGAATGGATAGAGAAGAACATGTGCAAGGAATTCATCAGATCATCTTTATTGCCCTGCGTAGCCCGAGTACTATTTTCTCCAAAGCCAGACAGACGTCCCAGAGTCTGAGTCGAATGTCAGGGGTGACATAAACCAACAATAAAAAACCCGTACCCCCTTCCACTCATTCAAGAAATCTTGTCAAGACTCTCCAAAGCCCATTATAATACCAAGTTAGATGTCTGCAACACATATAATATGATTAGAATCACAGCAGGAGACAAATTGAAAACAGCTTTCAGAACTCGAGTTGGACATTATGAATCCGTAGGTAGGCCCATTGGACTTACCAATGCGCCCGCATCGTTTCAAAAATTTATCAATGATATGCTATACCCCATTTTGGACGATATCTTCATCAATAGCAATAATCCAAAGGCATATACAGAGCATGTCCGAGCATTAATGACATCACTCAGGGAGTCTGGCCTCAACCACAAAGCCGAGAAGTGCAAATATCACAAAGCGGAAGTCAAATATCTAGGATTAATTCTCAGAGTGAATGGAATCACAATGGATCTGGAAATAGTTCAAGTAGTCAAAAACTGGAAAGCACTTGGGAAATTCGAGGAAGTCCAGACCTTCTTAGGCTTTGCTAATTTTTACCAATGATTTATCCGGAATTAGAGCAAGGTAGTGCAACCACTAACAAAACTCACAAAAAGGTTGGTACATGTCTGTGGGGGACCGGATCAGCACCGGGCATTCGCAGAACTTAACAGGGCCTTTTCCATGGTACCAGTGCTAGCCCATTTTGATCATGAAAAAGAGATAGTTCTCAAAATTCATGCCTCAAGTTATGTATCCACAGGTGTCCTCTCTCAATACGATAACCAAGGAGTGCTACACCCAGTGGTCTTCTTCTGCAAAAAACACTCACCCACTGAAGACAATTACGAAATCTACAACCAAGAATCAGGTGCGATAATCAAAACCCTGGAACAATAGAGATTTGAATGCAAAGGTTCAGGATATCTGATCAAGATTCTTAAAGATCTTTAGAACCTGGAGTACTTCATGACATTGAAACTGTGAAATGGAAGGCTGACTTGATAGTCCGAATCTCTGTTGAGGTTTAAGTTCAAGATAGTTCACTGGCCAGGACAGCAAGGTCAAAAGCCTGATGCACTTACATAAATGCCTGGAAATATTCCTCCGAAAGGGGGGGCACAAAGAACTCAGCCAATCATGCTGAAAACAGAAATCCTCGACTACAGGGTACGCAGAGGGTTAATTGTGGCATTCGCGGAAACAGTTGACATTGATAGTGACTCTGTGAGCTCTGAAAAGTTAAGGAACGGTGTAAAACACCTATATTAGTATTGCTTGTATGACAATAGTGAAGTGCTATGTATTCATAAGAATCAGTCGCTGGAAATCTCTCATTCTCAAATCCTACCAACAGATGAGAACAAGCTCAGGTCCATTGAAGGATTCCATGATTCTCCAGTCGCGGGACACACAGGATGCGCAAAAACTTACAACCTGTGAAGCCGAAGCGATCCCTGGAACCGGATGAGGAAAGACTTGGACCACCATGTACAAAACTGCCACACCTGCCAACGGAGCAAGGCAACCAACGGAAAAACTGGTGGCATGTCTTGATGGTCAGAAGTACTACAGCAACGATGGAATGGTTCGAGCATGGAGTTCATAGTCAGATTGCCCAAAAGTAAAGGTTTCAATGCAGTATGGTAGTTGTTGACTGCCTGATGAAGATGGGACTTTTAGTACCCTGTACTGTCAATATAGATGAAACGAAGCTGGGAGAAATATATATTCAAGAAGTGTTTGGACTGCATGGACGGCCTGAAACAATAGTGTCAAATCAACGGCCACAATTCACTTCGGAATTCTGTCAATACAACTTCAAATGAGTGGGAATTGAACAAAGACTATTGAACACATTTCATCCCCAGAACGACGGCCCAACTGAAGGATTCAATGCAGTAATGGAACAGTATCTGCGAAACTTTGTGAATTACCAGCAGAAAGATTTGGGCCGGCAGTTAACGTTGGTGGTATGCGCAGCTAACAATCATACCTCGGAAATGACTAATTGCTTAGTGTAGTTTGGCAACTATGGCTTCCACCCACAAATGACTTGTGGCCAACATCCAATGAAAGATCCTAACAATATTCACGAAGTCAATGCCCAGCAGATGGTTCAACAGATGGAGCAATCTTTATGCAAACCCCAAGCTGAGATGAACAGGGCCCAAGCTATACAGTCTGATCAGGCCAACAAGACCTGAAGAACCGGAGTTGAGCTGGCAACAGGAGATAATGTATGGCTAGACACCAGAAACATATCAACTGCCAGGCCAAGCAAGAAGCTCAATTGGAAACGTATTGCACCATAAGAAGTCGTGCAGGTCGTCAGTGCATGGGGCTACAGAGTTCAGCTGGCAAGTGATCTACGCATTCATGATATTGAACCAATATCCAGAATTCAGAAGGCCGCCCATGATCTGCTCCTCAATCAAAAGCAAAAACCACCACCACCAGTAATAGTGGACAGAGAAGAGGAGTACAAAGTTGAGTAGATAGACGATTCCAGGCTGTTCCGGTGGCAGCTGCAGTATTTGGTACAATGGAGGGGATATAACGAGCGGAGCTGGGAGCCTGCTACCACTATAGATGGACTTAAGGCTGTCCACAATGTTTAACCTGAACAACCTGGCAAGTCCAGGTCGTGAACCTTGTCGGTACTCGCCATTAGAGAGGAGGAGCTACTGTCATGGTTGTGTTGAGTGACAATCGATGGTGGAGTGATCATTGCTGAGTAATATAAAAGGTTAAGCATAGAGAAGATAATGAAGTTTCAAATTAGAAAAATGACGGAATCATGCAAACGCGGTGTACAAAGAAAGCAGGAGTTCAGATTCATTATGGAACGAGTGAATCACTGTATATAAACCAGGAATTTGGCGGTGGATAAGTCTCTTTCTTCACTTGTTCTCTCATCTATAAAATAATTAATTTGCTTCAGCTTGCCCTGATTCCACACCCGGTGATTGTGCATCGAGTCTCTTGCATGCAGTCCCTGTCTTCTTTGCTACAGGCAATCATCGATTCTTTAGCCTTTGTGGCTTTCAGTTTTATTACCGCTAGAATCCCGAGCCCTGAACCCTTGATACTTGAGCCACAAACACTTAACAGAGAGTCTGTATTACAGCTTGAACATATTCCTTGTTTTCTGTTATATTGTTGCTGTAAATTTGAATTTTATCCAAGAATACTGTACAATATATGTTCAAGAACTCACAACAGGTATTGTTGATAAATTTCTGAAAAGATACAGGAATATTGGCCAATTCAAACTATATTACCAAAAATTGAAATTCACCCTGATGGGTTCTGTAAACTGGTTTCAATTTGTTTTCTTTAGCTGTCCTGATGATATTATATGTATCTCGGGCATTGAACCTGGTATAGATATCAGCCTTGAAGAGCTTTAGCAGTATTTCTTGAATTAGAGGTAGTAGGTAGCGATTTATTATTATTCCTGCATTTAGCCTTCGATAATCTAAATAGAGCTTTGTGCCATCTGGGGTTTGGATATGAATACTAGTGGAGTTCCACAAAGTAATGATGATGCTCAGATAATTGCTTTTGATAGGTTTTTCTCAATCAATTCTTTTAGGACTTGTAATTTCTCCTTGGATATACAGGAAATTGATTCAAATAGTAGGGTAAATTCTTTATACAGTTGTATCTTATATTTATATAGTCAATAGAGTATTAGCCACTTAGCTGTTACTTTATCACACAGTGAAAGGAGCTCATGATACTCCTTAGATATAACATCCATTGATGGTTTTTCTTTCAGGTCTTTCTGTTCCAAAGGCCTGGTGATTTTATATAGGGTTTTGTAAAAACTGTAAGCTTCCCATTTTTGGTGTATTTCATGAAGGGTACTGCTGCTATAGCACATATGTTCAGCTTTGATTTATCAAAACTATTTACTAACTGTATATGATTTTTCCATACCCATACACTTGAATGATGTGGACAATGTAGTTGACAATAATTGCTTTCAAAATCTATTCTTGTCTTTCAAAATTCAACTGTAATATTTTTGAGTTGCCAACATTGATGTCCCAATACAATTGGATAGTATCCTGGTTTTTAACACATACTGGTAGCTGTTTTCTTATATTTCTAGATCCAGTTGCACTATTGTTGGAATAGTTCCTGATTGACTAGATCTTATGTCAATTTCTTCATGTTCTCTTGATTCGCAAAATGACTTTTTTTTCAACTGATATTGGTAAACAACATCCTTCTCCACAAATACTATTGCTGTGGCTCCCCAGTGGATTAATGTAAACATATTGAATATCGTATCTCTGATTTTGAGTGAGCACTTCACAATGAGATGTATGCTTTCCTTTGAGGATTCTCCAATTTCCATGATATTCATTAAAAACTGTAACATTCCAAAACTAGTCTTAATATTTGTTGACCAAAAAGGTTGGTATCCAGTTCAATGGCCTTCCCTATTGCGCTGGACAAAACTTTTTTGATTCCCTTATTTTTTTCTTTCTTTATTTTGGTCTTGATTTTCTTTGAACCAATTGATTTCCACCTATACTGATATGGCCTTAAATTTTCTTTTGTGACTTGCTGCAATGTATCCAGAGTCCCCACAGTCCATTTATAGTAGTCTTTCCTTTACAGCTCATAGTCTTCTGTGTTAATTTGCTTCACTTCGACTGCCCGAAGGTCTATAGGTGTGGGGCCATGGCAACCTGCTACCATCTCTGCTGGGGTCATCTCTGGGGCAGATGCAGTATTGATCTCAGTGTTGTGTTTCTTATACCTTGCTGTCCACTACACAGACTGCATTTCAGTGGTACTGGAATGAATTTGTACATTTTCTTTTAAGTAGAACTTAAGAAACTCAATTATATCTTCAGGGATTTTGCACTGTTATTGGCAGTGTTTTTGTTCTTCTGATAGTTCCAGTTTCAATCCATTCCTTTATACCTTTCAATTCTAGTTTACTTCTGCATCCCATTGTTGGAACTGCCCATGAAATAGGAAGAACACTTTGTCTCATTGTTTGAGTTATCAAAGTTCACTGTCTGCTGGGGCTTTAATGTCTTTGTTTTCAAATATTGGTGGTGGTATTGGATTGGATTTTTCCAAGCTTGCAAGTTTGTCATCTCCAGTAATTTAGTTGATGTATGATAATGCTTGCAATGATACTGTCTTTTAGGCAATTGACTATATATCCTGGTGTTGATTGTTCATTGGACAATTATACTGAATTATTGGTAAGTTTAAAAAGCAACTGGACATTGAATCCTCAGATGTTATTTCCTTCGGTTCTTAAGACTTGCAAATTATAACTGCCCTTGTGTTGTATCTAGCAAGTTTCGAGTGGGGTCATGTATGATCACCTGTATTTTGTTTTATTGGATCTCATTGGCTATTACTCATCTCAGATACCAGAGTCAATCTTTTCAGATCGCTAGCAAACAAACACCCACACCCCCAATAGGTTACAACAGATAGTTATTTATAGATGTCGCTTCAGCTCCAAATTGTCCATAATGAACGGACAGCCAACAAACAGCTGAATGGCATCAGCCATGAAGGTCGTTATACCTAGCAAGTTCGCAGTGGGGTAATGAATGATCACCCATGATTTCCCTGAGTAGATTTCATCAGCTATCACTCATCTCGGATGCCAGAGCCAATCATTTTGGATGGCCAGCACACGGACATCCACACTATTGATTAGCATCGATGGCTAGTTGATGACTGCCGTTGCTTCTGCTCTGAATTGCCAATCACAAATAGACAGCCAACAAACAGCTGAATGGCATTGGCCAAGAAGCTGATGCTTACTGACAACAGACAGAAAGCTGGCAAACAACCAAATGGCACCAGCCAAAAGCTGACAACTTCTGAGGGCCTAAGTATATGTGCCAACTCTGAACAGCGAAGCTGCTCGCTATCAAATGGGGCCTATTCAGCGGAAGGTCATTAGATCGAAAGGATACCACTGATCCAGAGGCACAAGCCCGCAAGCTTGAGGTCATGAAGGACACCGATGGTTTGATTATAATCCAATGACACTATGGAAGATAGAGAATGGTGAGATGGAAGCCGCTGTAGTTGCGAAGGAACGGGCATTGGTTCGAAGGTGGTCTGAAGGCGGTTATAGTGCTGGAGCTCAAGAAAAAAACGTAGATAGAAGTATTTGTTAGAGTGAAGATGAAGGTATAAAGACCTTGGGTTCTTCGAGGGTAGGAAGGCATCAACCTTCTCAGTGAGGAGAACAAGCCTTAACAATATACGCATTGAAAAGCTACTCTTTTCCTTCAGAATCATTTTTGTAATTTCACATCCCAAGCGACCTTCCTAACGTACCATCAATGCCAGTCCCAAATTAAGTATGGATTCCACTTTGACTGGGTATACCGGGAGCAAAGCTCGCGGGATTGTATTATATTGTTAGCACCGAAACGCTTCCGAGGAATGTATTCTTTCTACCTACATGAATAAAGCTACCTATATACCATACAACTCCAACTGCCACTCTCGAGTCAATGTCTTCGATTTAGCTGGAATCCCATCACAGCTTGCAGAACCGGATCCTCTCAACTTCTTCAATAGTATCGACGCTCTCCCAAACACAATAGAAGAACCTCCCAATGATTACTTTTGGGACGCACCTGATATGTCATATACATGGAACCTCTACTGGACAGATGCTGCCAGACAAGGAGGAGGTCTAAGTATTGATGATCCAGTCTTGACTGATCATTGGACTAGATACAAGTACTTGCACGTTGATTGTGTAGATCAGGAAGCGTGTTATTGCAAGCACAACTGCGGACGAACCCACACAACAATCAGCAGAGCAGCAGCCACTCTATAGACCATCGCCACAGCCATTTACCATTGGAATTGATAAATTAATTTGGATGAAATACCACCCCTATTTTGTTTCCCATTCCCATGTTGCTGGTCCTTGATTATATACGCTTCCCACCCAGACTGCAGGCAGTCGGTACATCTGCTGCATCAATCTGGAGCTCGATTCCTCTTCTTTCACACCTCCCCGGTTGAGCGATTTGTCATCGTCCTATAATCGTTGGGTCAGACACCAGCATGACGGACACCTACACAGTGGTTAGAAGGGAAAATGTGTTGATCCTATCCAGCGAGAAGGATAAGCAGGTAACACATTACCAGCCCATCCCAAGGAAAGACATTCCGGACTGGGTTATCAAGCTTTTGGATGGAATCAATGGGGAGCTTGGACAAATGGATGCCCTGATTCAGGAAGCAAGGGAGAAATATTTTGAGATATCAATGGCCCTTCCAGGATTGGCCAAAGCGTGTGAAGGCCTCATCATTAGGCAAAACAAGATTTACGATGCCGTTTATCTGGGGTCGAAAAGATGGACAGGGCTCAATTCGAGAAGCATTCTGATGCAGTTATCCAATCCCAAATGTTTGCGGCTAATACCCAAACCGTCTTTGTTCCAATGAAGGCCCAATCCTCCAATACCGACAAGGAGCTATGGTTATCCCACAGCGAGCAAATCTACCGTTCTGGAAGAGCCTGCGGGACCCTTTCAACTCTGCTCGATCATAGGGAATGAGACCAAGAATGCCTTGCCCTTCAAGTATATACACAATCCCAGAAGCTGGCGGATGTTCGGATCAAAGCCCAAGAAGACGGCGAACATAAGACAGGGCTATATGCCAAGTCTCGTCAGAAAGCAAAAATGATACAGGACGAAACAAGGAAAATGGCAGACAACGCAGAGCGCGAGAGGAAGGCGACAGGACGCAAGTGCAGAAGGACAATGAGCGGCAATTCAGAGAATTTACTAGAGCTTTGAAGACGAAACTCTCAGATGAGAGAACGAAAACATCAGTACAATCACTGGCCCGGTCAGTATTCACACCAATGGATGGAGACACCAAGCCTGTTCAGCTAGGATTCCACCTTTAATATACCGTAAGTGATGGCGTTGGAATGTGGATCATAGCGGCTCTGACTCCAGAACCAAATGGCAATGGAGACAGCGCAAATGGCATCCGAGGAGACCCCCCAGGGGACTCCGGGTCTTCTAGCTCCAGCTCGTGTAGCTCCAGCTCTTCTGATTATGGAGATGATCTGCTCCCACCACTCCCACCACCAGGAGGAACGGACCATAGTGAACCTCCTGGGCTACCACCTGGGCTACCACCACAAGTACCACCTCACCCACCGAGAGCTCCGAATTCAACCAAAAAGCAGAAGATTGAGCCCCTCTTGAAGTTTAAAAGAGATCCAACGGACAGGTTAGAATCCTATAGCCACTGGATCACAGGAGTGAATTGCGATCTCAGGTACTTCAAAGATGAGTATAAAGATGACGACGATAAGATTATCTTCGTTGGAAGGAATGTTTGAGAAAACGCGTTGGCCTGGTACAACAACCGAGAAAATCAGCTTAGGTACCGGTCAACACATGGTCAGCATTCACCAGCACTATTGAGGAACAATTCATCGACCCGGAGGAAGAAACAGAATGCCTCGTTATGATGAAGAAATTGTTGTACAAGGCAGATATCCAGGACTATATTGTCAAGATAAAGTACTTAAACTACCATGTCTGCGAATCAGGGATTGCATGGTGGCAGGCTCTGCACAGCAGACTCCATGAAGAAAGAAAGAATTGAATATTTTTTTCGAAGATTACACCAAACAACGATGCAGAATATGATTTTCTGCTCAGACCAGTCACCTACGCATATGTGAGACGCCTGCAAGAAGAGCTCCAATACAATAATCACAAACCGAAAAATACAAAGAACAAT
Source organism: Trichophaea hybrida (assembly GCA_015178995.1). Taxonomy (NCBI): domain Eukaryota; kingdom Fungi; phylum Ascomycota; class Pezizomycetes; order Pezizales; family Pyronemataceae; genus Trichophaea; species Trichophaea hybrida. Next base: position 185,426 of record WHVE01000144.1, read on the forward strand.
CAGAGGAAGCGTAATGATGTTGGCAATGGTAAGGGAAATCAAGGAAAGCAGAACTTTGAAACACGTTCGGACTGCAAGAAAGCTTGAACGCAGAAGAATGGTCCTAAGCCAGTCGATTCGGATAAAGGTCAAGCCCTGAAAGGTATTACAGAATCATTGCTGGAAGCAGGAGCCAAGCACAACAAGTGCATGTGCTGCGGTTCTTCAGAGCATCGATGGGGATTCTGTATGCATGCCATCAAGAGCTCCTCCAGCCAGAAGAAGAAGAAGGACAAAAAGTCTGAGGTGGAAATGCCAGAAGTAACCACCCCTTCTTCAAAAGATCAAGCCCAGCAGTATGGCTCACCGAATTACAAAACCAGCAGCAGCCTGAAGCTCACAAGTGCTTCCGGAGGTTGACTCCGATGGCATGGAAATTGATGGATAAAACAAGTTTCTTTTGTCTTCCCTTTGTCTTTCCTTTAGGATTGCGGTCTTTCCTATGGGTTTTTGAGGTACAGATACCGCTGGTTTTTGGTATTTATGGATACAGATATTGATATTTCTTTGGAATTACATGGGTACAGACATCTGTGTTTCTTTTGGGTTTTCATTGGAGTTGTACCAATGCGGTCATTGGTATCATAGCTTTTGATATTGCATATGCTTTCTTTTCTACTATTCAAGAAAGAATGCCTGAGGATGAGTTCAATACTCGAAATATGCTGGTCATATAGTATCGAAGCGTGATCACTGACAAAACGATTATCATCGAGCTTGATCATACTTATTCAAACCTCATTTACCTACACATCAATCACAATCACGACCCATTGCGGCTGGAGCTGCGTCAAAAGGCAGTTCACCATGTTTGACAATCAAAATGATCGAAAATGCAAGGCTGCGGCCAGCGCACCTCAGCCAGTACCTAAGAAATCCAAGTAATTACCACCTGAACCTAAGACAAGTTCAAGACCCACAATACGCATGTTTGCATGCTTTCAAAATGAGAAGAACGTCCCTGTATGGGTTCTCTTGGATACAAGGTGTGATACACCTATGATGTCAAAGTAGTAGGCCGATTCACATGGTGTTCCATTAGTGATTCCAAAGGAAGCAAAGATTGTCGAAAACTTCAATGGCCAAACAGTAGAGGGAGCAGGTTGGCAGTAAACCTTCCCCGTTACTCCGAGGTATGAATCCCATTATACCAAAGAAATCTTCGAAATTGGTCCAATGGAGGATTCGTCTGACATCATGTTACCTTACTGGTAGATTGTCAAACATGGAGCATTTGGTGGAGTTACCAAAGAAAACAATAAGCCCTAATTGACGTCAAAACACTGCTGTCAACATTGCACACAGGTAGCAGTATCTTTGATCTCAATCGAATATGACAATTCCAGGCTGCAGTTTGGAACAGACCCTTGATGGATTAGGGTTATAGGTTCAATGCATATCAATACAGCACACGAGATTGAGATGGATTGGGTAGAGGAATTCTATGGCAATACAGAAACGTCGAAACGTTATTGAATGGAGAAACTGCCAATGCTCTTCCGCCTCATCGATCTTGCGATCATGCCATTAACTTAAACGATAGAGAACAACCTCTGTGGGGTCCCATCTGTGCCCTCTCAGAAAAACAGCTTTCGGTCCTTGAAGAATATCTGAAGGAAATACTTGATTCTGGAAAGATTCCTCCTCGCAAGTCACCCACGGATGCACCCATACTCTTCATTCTGAAACCACACGGGAGAGGCTTACGGTTGAGTGTAGATTATACATGCCTTAATTGTGTGACAATTATAAACCGATATCCATTGCCGCTTATGAACGAACATAGTGACAGGGTGGCTAGATTGAGGATTTTCACCAAATTGATTTGAAGGCAGGGTACAACCTCATTCAAATTGAACCTGGTAATGAATGGAAAACAGCATTTCGTACAAGATATGGACATTTTGAATACATGGTCATGCTCTTCGCATTGCCGAATGCGCCAGCTACATTCCAAGATATCATGAATGAGATCCTTCGAGATCTAATTGATCATGGAGTAGTAGTCTTTAAAAATCATATCCTCATCTATACAGAAAATGAAGAAGAGCATGTGCGATTGACTCGAGTTGTTCATCGTCAACTACAGGAAAACAACTTGGCTATCGCACCGGATAAGGGCAAATGACACCAGAAGCAAGTTGTGTTCCTCGGGTATCTCATGTTGGAAGAAGGTGTCAGCATGTGGGAAGACGACATTGATACTACTGCTAAATGAGAGATTCTGGAGTCTGTCAAAGACGTCCAGTCCTGCCTCAAATTCGCCAACTTCTATCGATGCTTCATCAAAGGATTTTCAAAGATATGCCATCCTCCAATAGATTTGACCAAGAAAATGAAAACAAACGAAAAGTTCGATTGGAGAGCCAATCTGCAAAATCAAATAGCCTTCGATACATCAAAGTAGCACTTCCCCAAGGCACCCATATTATGGCACTTCCAGCCTGTTTGTCCCGTAGTGATTGAGTTTGACACAAGCAATTTTTCAATCGGCGCAGTACTCTCCCAAGCCATTGATGCACGATTTCACCCCATAGCCTACCACCTTCGAAAGATGGATATAGCTGAGATCAACTACGAAATCCATGACAAAGAGATACTTGCCATAGTATCCTGGTTGAAAAGATGGAAACCTTATCTCGAACGTCCAGCTCACCCAATCCGTGTCTTCACCGATGACAAGAATCTTGAATACTTTACGACCACACAGATTTTGAATCGGAGACAAGCCCACTGGGTCCAAGAATTGGCAGGATATGATTTCAAAATATTCTACCGACCCAGTAGTACAAATGGGCAACTGGATACATCATCGAGGCATTTGGAGTACCACCTTAAACATCGATAGTTGGTGCCAAAGAAAACGAACACCAGCCTATCCACCGCATTCTGAGACCCAATCAGTTGGTAACTTGTCAAGAAGAAATTGTTCAAGCAATGGTTATGAGGTTACGAGGCGAACCAATTGGGATTTCTTCTGCACAGTTGAGAGCAATTCCAGTAGTCAAGTTCAATTCATGGCTGTTAGACGCAGTGGTCAGCACCGCTAATAATGATGCTGTATGGCAAGAAGAATACGTCGGAGCTATGGAAGGAAACCCAAGCCCGGATATCACGTTCAAAGATGAAGCCCTTTATTTGAAAGGAACACCGTGAATTCCAGACGATCTGCAGTTGAAGAAACAGATATTTGATGCGGAGAGCAATACCAAAATAGCTGGACATGTAGGGCAGCATCAGACAATCGAGCTGGTCAGACGAAACTTCATTTGGACAGAAATGGAGAAATTTATCGAAGATTATGTCTGCTCATGCCCTGAGTGCCAAAAGAATAATGCAGCATGTCATGTTTGCTACGGACTCCTACAACTACTCGAATTAGCATACCACCCATGGGATTTGTTATTCATGAACTTTATCTTTGAATTTCTGGTATCAGATAGATGCTCAGCAGTATGGGTAATCGTGGACTGATTAATCGAAATGGCTTACTTCATTCCATTGAAAGATGGAAAAAAGAGAGCTACAGACCTGGCCAGAATTGTTCGGAACGAAGTCTGGAAATTTGATGGACTACCATCGAACATAGTGTCAGATAGTGACTCTAGGTTCCCCTCCTCGTTTTGCTCCTCATTGGACGAAGTTCTTGACATTAGGTTAAAGATGTCTTCACCATTCCACCATCAAACGGACAGGCAAACAAAATGAGTCAACCATACGTTGGAATGTTATCTGCAGAATTACAGCAACTACAAGGAGGATAACTGGTCTGAGATGTTACCAATGGCAAAGGATGCTTATGATAACTCTCTCACCACTGCTATGGGAATGTCACCGTTCTTTGTAATCTTTCGGTTTGATTCTTGAATGAATTGGCCCATCGAAGTAGAAGCCCAGAATGCAGCATCCAGATACTGCGTGCACTGGATTACTAGCATGAATGCACTCTGCTGTAATGGCTTCGAACAGGTATGGGAGGCAATGGGAAGGTACCACGACCGGCGTGCTAAGGGACCTCCAAGGTATTCGGTTGGTAATTTAATTATGCTAAATGGGAACAACCATATAACAAGATGGCCATCTAAGAAACTGGATGCGAAGCTTCATGGACCATTCAAGGTGTGGAAGGTGCTCTTGCCCACTGCTATTAGGCTTGAGTTACCAGATTGATGATGTATTCACAATGCCTTCCATGTATCACTCATTGAACCTTATAGACTCGCCTCCAACCCTATTGGACCTACATCTGAGCTTGCTTTAGCCAGCAAGCAGAATGAGTTTGGTAATAATGTCGATGGCTAAGAGTACGAAATGAGTTACGAAGTCAAAAAAATTATGGGCAGCCAGTACCGCAAGGAACGGAAAAGGGTTCTATATCTGATGAAGTGGAAGGGGTATTCGGAAAAAGCATATTGGACTGAGAAACCTTACGAGAACTTCAATGACAAGAGACAGTTGAAGGAGTTTCACAGACAGAATTCGCAGGCTGCAAAGAATATCAGGATTGAATCAACGGTTTGAACTAGTATCTTTTCCCCACAAAGGGTTTTTAATGGCCAGCAAGACACCGGACAAAGGATTTGGTTTTTAAGGGCACGAGAGGTCATGTTTTTGCAGCTCAAGAGAAAGATTGATCAAGAGAAAAGATGGTTTTGGTTTTGGGCGCATGGGGTCCAGATATTCCAAATCAATGAAACAAAAAGAAAGCAAAGTGTCTTAGATGGATGCAACCCAATTGATCGATTCTGCTTGCTGCCATAAGACTCACCCGGACATAAGCAAACCGATTCGTCAAATGTACTTGCATGTCTGAGCTGCTTGAAGCGAAATGCTCTATATGGATTCACCATATTGAGGATTTCAAATAATTCGCTTCAGCCTGCTGAATCATGTTTCGCCAAAGGCAATGAAGAGCAGATTTGTATGGAGTATAGTCATTCAGACACAAACTCTGTAGGACCGGTGGTTGTGTCACACCCAGCACGTTCGCAGCAGGGTCATGTATGATCACCCACAATGTCCTTCATTGGATGTCATCAGCTATTACTCGTCTTGGACACCAGAGGCAATCTTTTTGCATGGCCAGCAAACCGACATCCACACCATCAATTAGCATCGACGGCTAGTTGATTGTGGATGTCACTTCTGCTCCGAATTGCCAATAACAAACGGGCAGCCAACAAACCGCTCAGTGGTATCGGCCACGAAGCTGACGCTCGCTGACGACAAACGGATAGCTGGCAAACAACTGAATGGCGCCAGCTACATGCCGACAACTGCTGGAGGCCTAAGAATACGTGCCGACTGTGAACAGTGATGCTGCTCTCTATCGAAAGAGGGCTATTCGTCTGGAGGTCATCAGATGAACAGGATACCACTGGTCCAGAGAAACAAGCGCGCGAGCTTGATGTCATGAAGGATACCGATGGTCTGAGGATAATCTAATCATGATAAAGACGATAGAGGATGGAGAGAAGGAGGCCATGGTAGTGGCAAAGAAATGGGCATTGGTTCGAAGGAGGTCCAAAGTTGATTACGGTGCTGGTGCTCTAGAGCAAAGCAAAGTCAGAAGCATTTGGTCGAGTGAAGATGAAGGTATAAAGACCTTGGGTTCTTCGAAAGTAGAAAGCCATCAACCTTCTCAGCAAGGAGAACAAGCCTTAACACTATACCCATTGAAAAGCTATTCTTTTCTTTCAGAATCTTAGTAGTAATTTCACATCCCAAGCTATCCTCCTAACATCCTTCGAAGCAAGTCTCAAATTCAGTACGGAAACTACTTTGACTGGGTAAACCTGGAGTAAAGCTCCCGGTGTTATAATGATGATGCTCGCCAATATCCTGTGGACAGCCAGCAAACAGCTGAATGGCACAAGCCAAGAAGCCAACAACTACTGCAGGCCTAAGAATATCTGACTACTCTGGACAGCAAAGCTGCTCCCTATCGAACGTGACTTATTCATCCAAAGGTCATCAGATTGTAATGATATCTCTGGTCCGGGGGTACAAGCTCCTGAGCTTGAGGTCATTAACAATGCTGATGGTCTGATTATAATCTAGATGACAAAGATGATGATAGAGGATGAAGAAATGGAGGTCTGCAGTAGTTGCAAATGAGTGGGCAATGGTTCCAAGGTAGTTACAGTGCTGGAGCTCTAGAGAAACGCATAGAAAAAAGTATATATTAGAGCAAAGACAAACATATAAGTACCTTGGATTCTTTGAGGGTAGAAAAACATCAACCTTCTCAGTGAGGGGAACAAGCCTTAACAATATATAAATTGAACAGCCATGATTTTGGTTTCAAATCTTTTTGTGATTTCACATCCCGAGCAAACCTTATGATTTACCTTTCAAGCAGTCTTGAATTAAGTACAGATGCTTCTTCGACAGGGTAAACCTGGGGCGAAGTCCCTGGTATTATATTATATTGTTAGCAAAGAAACACTTCTGAGAAAGATATTCATTCTATAGGCATACATCAAGCGACCGATGCCATATGCATTCAAATGCCGCTGTCAAGGCAACTATTTCGATTTAACTGTAATCCCATCACAACTTGTAGACCCAGAACCTTTAATTATTTTCAGTAGCACCGACACTGTCTTGAATGGAATTGAAGAACCGCTGGAAGATTACTTATGGGATACACCAGATATGCCCAATCCATGGAATGTCTATTGGACAAACTCAGCAAAATATGAGGGCGGTTGAAGTATCAACAGTCCAATCATTGTTGATCATTGGGCTCCATTCAAAGGCTTGTATGTTGATTGCGAAGATCAGGAAGTGTTTCATGGCAAGTACAACTACAGAGGAACCCACACTACAATCGACAGAGCAGCAGCCACTCAATCATCCATCATTACAGCCATTTACCATTGGAATTCGTGAATGCCTTCTGACTCTGTATACTTTCTATTGTGCTACCCATTGCCACACTACATATTCTTAATAAGGTATCCCTGTTATCCAGACTACATACCATTGGTTCAACTGCTGCAAGTATTTGGAGCTTGATACCTCTTCCTTTACACCATCAATGGTGACCAATTTTTCATTGTCCTACAATAGTTGGATCAGATGCCAGCATGATAGACACCTAGACAGTAGTTAGAAGGGAAAATACATCGAATTTATCCAGTAACAAAGATTAGCAGGTGTTTTAATTCCAGCCCATCACAATGAAATCATATTCCTGAATAGATCATTGGGCTGGCGGATGGAATGAACTGAGAGCTCGGACAGATAGATGCCTTTATTCGGAAAGCAAGGGAAAATAATTTCAATGTGCGAATGGCCCTCACAGAATTTGCCACAGCTTACAAAGACGTAATCAGAAGGCACAATGAAATATACGATGCCATTTATCTGGCAGTGGAAAAGATGGACAGGGTACAATTCAAGTGGCATTCCAATGAGGTCATTCAATCCCAAGTGTATGTGGCTGATGTTAGGGGGATACTGCAGCAAGATGTGACTTAGCTTTATCGATATTGTTGTACCGACTTGTGGTACAGGCGTATCTTGATAACGATGATAAAACTAAAGATGTGAAATTCAAATGTGACGCGTTTACGTCGTTGTACTGTATGTATAAATACGGGCATCTATTGTAGTATGGCTCTGTGTTCAAAAGTCGTAACTGTCTTGGAGGTAATCCTCCGATGATTCGTCAAAGGTGACTTGGGAAGGAAGTTCACCGGTATGGAAATAATGGTAGTATTCTTCCCAAAGGTTATTACGAACAAGATATTGTGCGAGGTGTTCTTATTTGGCTCAAGTGTTGGCTTGGGCGTGCAAGATGCAAGCGAAGAGAATCTTTTGGTCGTCTGTAATAGACATAAAAGTTTTGGTGAATATTTTTAAGGTAATAACTTAATAATATTTCAGGTAGTTTTTCCGCTGTTGTGTTCTGACTGTGGTTTGTTCGACTGTTGCTTGAATCGTTGTGTTTAAACTTGTGGGTTTAAGGTGGTCTTTTATAGGTGAGTATTTCCGCGTCAAACCATCCTGCTTAGGGGTGACGGTACTTCTCTGTAATCAATGATGTGTGTGTATAGTACCATCTCAATAACACTCAGTCCACCGTAGTGGGTGTTCACATAACATCCGATCGTTGCTTCAGAGCCAACCTCGGTAGTTAACTGTGGAGAGTTCTGTTTGACAACGTGTGATTGCGTAAGCCCCCACCAGGAATCCCCAAGGTTATCCTGCATATGACGTTGCTGACGCACATATCGGAGCATTACTTCGTATTAGTTATCTTTCTTCGTATTCAGTGGAATAGTGATCAATGATTTGATGAGCTGCCAACCCATACATTGTCACGTACCTAGTGTCATCGGGTCTTATCCATGTTCCCCAAAGGGGGTGCCCTCTGTCAGTTATTGCGTGGCAAACGCGCCAGAGCTGGGGTTTGACAGTCTGAATCCAAGCACTTATCTTTTAGGTAGAGTTAACTACCAGGGCGCAGTTAGCTTATCTCCTTTGCTTATTCTAGCTCTAGAGATAGCAAAGTCCCGCATACTAAGATAATATCGCTCGTCCAACCATATCCATGAGGCTAAGCACGGGTATGGCTTGTCCCAGTATTAGCATGATACTGGAGATAACACTGGTCTGATCCGTAACACACAGCTGACCCGAAGGCCCCTGCTCGGCAGTTACATTGCTTCGGCAGTATGGTTGGTGTGTCCCATGCCTTGGCCAGTACTATGGGAATTCCCCCATGATTACTGTCTGATCAAGTGTGCGTACTGTCTCCACAATGGGTAGCTACTCCTTATGCTGAGACATAGTATTGTAGCATAGACTATTATGGGGATTTAACCCGGCTATGTTGAGCCATCTGCTAACTCATCAGTAGACATCCTCAGGGGTGTGTTCTTGAACCACTGATTCAACTTTGAACAGCGGCAAGCCTGGGAGACTAAGCCTGATGTACTTCATACGTATGCTAAGGGAAACCCCTAACATTACCTTCCTCTCTAGCTCCGGTGACCTCAACAGAGTACTCCAACATAAGAAGTGATTCTTGTTGCAATAGTTACCACTCAGACAGCGTATACTATAGGTATAGCTAATCTTTTGATCAAAATAAAAATAACAAATAAAGGTGACCTCCGCTTACATAAAATCAATGCGGTGTGAGTTTTAACAAAAAGATATCTATTTATTCTTTCTCTTTTTCTTTTGTGTTTTCTTGTTTTGTTTCCATCTTTTATCTTTTTCCATCTCTGGTTTTTGCTCGTAGAACTTGTCAATTAGTTCTGGTGCTATTTCTGCTAGATGTTCGTAGGATTCCCAAGTATTTTCCTCGTGCGGAAATCCTTCCCATTTGACCAAGTATATATGCTTCTGATGATCCTCGTCTGTTGGTCCACTGGCTATAATAGCTTCGGGTATCCATCCTTCGTTGTTTGCTTCTATTGGTGGAATATCTTTTTCTTTAACTTCTCCCCGGTACTGTTCTAGCAGAGCAACATTGAATGTAGGATGTATTTTCTACGACACTGGTAGCTCTAACCGACACCAACGTTTGTTGTTTCTGATTTTACTAATCTAAAAGGTCCGTACAGTTTGTCGTCGAGTTTTCTGCATTGCCTCTTGGTTCGAATATTTCTCCAATCTAGCATTACCCAATCATTGACTTTAAACTCTGGTGCTGGTTTTTTTTTCGATCGTAGTATGTTGCCATTTTTCACGACTGCTTTCGAGTTGTGTTTCGAGCTTGGGATGACGTCTACCATGTAGTGAGCGTATATTTCCGAGCTTAGGTTTTTGAATTCCACTTCGGTGGGCCAATTGGTGCGTGGTTCATATCCGTAGTTTGCGTAGAAAGGTGTTATTTTGGTTGCCGCATGTTTTGAGTTGTTATATGCGTATTCGGCCATTGGTAACATTTCTTTCCAATCGTCTTGTTCGTAGTTGCAGTATGTTGTAGGTAATGTTCAATTGTCTGGTTCATCCGTTCTGTTTGGCCGTCCGTTTGAGGGTGAAACGCTGTTGACATTGAACGTTTGATTCCTAAGAATTGGTATAAGTCTGCAATGAAATGTCCGGTAAATACCCCGTCTCTGTCCGATACTATATCTGTTGGCAGTCCGTGATATTTCCACACATTGTCTAGGAACAGTTTGGCTACTACTGATGATTCTCGTTTGGCTGTTGGTATAAAGTGAGCCATTTTAGTGAAGCGATCGATTACTACCATGATATTTTTGCATCCATCTGACTCTGGTAGGTCTGTGATAAAATCGACTGATATGTATGACCACGGTGACGATGGTAATTCCAATAGATGTAGTAATCCATGTTTCGCATGTCGGGGGCTTTTCGTTCTTTGACACGAGTCGCACTTGTTGCAATAGTCTGAACTTTTCTTCTAACTTGGGCCAGTAGAAGTTTCTGGTGATAAGTTCCATGGTACGTTCTCTTCCGAAATGCCCTGCCACTTTGGAGTCGTGTTCTCGTTTGAGTACTTCTCTTCTAAAACCCTTTGGTGCGTATAGCCTTCCTTTCCATACCAACATCCCTTCTGTATCTATTCCAAATCTTTGTCAACGTTCTTCTCCTTGTTGCTAACTTTTCTTAATATCTCCTTATATTCTTCATCTTCTTCTACTTCAGTAGTCCATCGTTCTTTCATTCCGGGTGTTAGTTTTTTAACTGAGAATCCGGCGAATGATATTTCTCCTATTTCCTCATCGTCAATATCCATTGCTCCGATGTTCATCCAAAGTTCTGGTCCTAATAAAGCTTTCTTTTCTGTACTTTGCGTACCTCCCTCTCTAGAGATGAACTCCGGACATCTTGATAAAGCATCTGCTTTTCCATTTGCTGAACCTTTTCTGTATACAATCTTAAATTATACTCTTGTAATACTTCTGCCCATCTGGCTTGCCTTCGATTGAGTTGATTGGTTTCTTTAAAGTACTGTAGATTCATATGGTCAGAGAAGACGATAGTCGTATGTGTCGCTCCTTGGAGGTAGCATCGCCATGTTTTGAAAGCGTATACTATGGCGAGCATTTCTTTGTCGTATATTTGATAGTTGATTTCGGCAGATGAGAATTTCTTGGAGATAAAGGCGACTGGGTGCATTTTAGCGTCTTCAAATTTTTGTGATAAAACTGCTCCCATGGCGAAGTCTGAGGCGTCAGTCTCGACTATTGCTGGTCGATCTTCTTCGTAATGTCGAAGGATTGGGGTATTTTCTGCTGCAAACAATATGCATATTTTGTAGTATGCCGCTTTTTGTGAATCTCCGAATGTGAAATTCTTTCCATCTCCTTTCAACGTATCTGTTATTGGCGCCACGATTCCAGCGTATCCTTTTATGAATCTTCGATAAAAATTCCATAATCCTAAAATGATTTGGACCTCTTTTTGTGTTTTCGGTATTGGCCATTTGGTTATTGCTTCGCTTCTGCTTGGGGCCATTTTCAATCCTTTTCCACTAACTAGGAATCCCAGGAATTCAACTTCTTGTTTATCGAATTCGCATTTGTCGATTTCCACCACTAACTCATTATCCTGAAGGACCTGGAGTATTTTCCCTACATACTCATGGTGTTCTTCTCGAGTTCCTTTGGTTGCTATCATAACGTCGTCGATGTAGCATACTGTGACGTTATCGTGGTGTCCTAGAAAAGGTTGTAGGATTCCGTTCATCCATCTTTGAAAAGTAGCAGGTGCGTTCGTTAACCCAAACGGCATTACCATATATTCGTAGGATCCAAACTTGGTTCTAAAAGCTGTTTTCCACTCGTGTCCTTTTGCCATTCGTACCAGGTGGTATCCGGATTTCATATCCAACTTCGTGATCCACTTGGCTCCTTTCATTCGATTTTGTAGTTCGTCCATTAAAGGTAGTGCGGTTTTGTCTTTGATTGTAAGGTCATTTAGTCGTCTGTAATCTACGCAAAGGCGTAGTCCTCGACCATTAGGTTTTGGTACGAATAAAATTGGGCTTCCTGCCTGTCCCTGAGATGGTTGAATTTTTCCTTCTCTTATCATTTTATCGATGTATTCTCGCAATAATTTCTCTTCTTCTCTCGATAATTGGTATATTGGTCCAACCTTGACCTGGTCATCCGATGTTTTGAGGTTGATCTCGTGATCGTGGGGCCATGATTCGGTAATTTCTCGGATTCTTGAGGGTCAAATAGTAGCAACCATTTATGGTATTGAGGTGGTAATTTTCTGCTAATTGAACCGTGTTACTGAATATGACTGATCCAATGTTTATTGCGTCGCTTCGAAAAACTATTCGATCATCGTACGTGATGTTCCAGTCTGGGTTCTTCTTTCCATGATTGTAACATTTGTTTCCACACTCCGTAAAATGTAGGTGACCGTATGATGTTCCTTGTGCTTATGTTTCTCCAGGTACCATGCTGGTATTAATACATCGTATTCTTTTTGCATTGGTGCTACTTTGAACGTTTCGAGTGATCGGTGGTTTCCGAAGGCTAACCCTAGCGGGATGGTATACATACCCGGTAGCTTTACCTTGTTTCCTCCAAAGTCATTTGCTCTGACCGAGTTTTTTCTTCTAACCACTGGCACTTTAAACACTTTTGCACATTGCGGTGATATTGTGAAGGATGTAGATCCTAGATCTAACATTGCCCGTACTGGGAATTGTTTGCTGTTTCCAGTTCCATCGTCGTAATCTATAAAGAACTTATAGATTGGTCTTTTTCCAATGCTGTTTGTGGGATTTTGTGTAGTTTTTTGACTTCGTAAAACACAAAGTCGTTTGATGTATTTTGTCGCTTGATTGAGTTTCCTTCCTCCGTGGGAGGTTGTTTGCGTTTTGTAGCCATCCTTTCGTCAATGACTGGGCCGTAGCAGGTCCTTGAATTCTGTTTTTTAATAGAGGGGTATACTTACTTATTGCGCAACTACCGTCCAGCGGTTTCATCCCTTCCGGAATCCTCAAGGTTGCGACCGGTATCTATATAAAGGCTTTCTCCCGCCTAATCGCCAAAATCCTCCATGTAATTCTATCATGTTAACAAATTGTTCTATTATCTCCTTACTCCGAGATGTCTTCAGTGTGGTTCCACCAATCGTCTGCGATATCCTCACTGCTGTCCTCTGTAATCTCGTCTCCCTCGGATGTTTGTACTTGCCCTTCTTTTCCTTATCACTCTCAATTTCGTAATCGTCAATTGGTTCATCTTCCAATTGGTTAAAACCTCCTACTTTCAACTTTTGGTATCCTTTGGGAAAGTCCGCCGTTCCGTTGGTGACTTTTACTGCTTGGAAGCACTTCATTGTTCCGTGTGCTCCTTTTCGCCCCGAAGGCCATGCACACCGTATGCATTCCTTTGCCGCCCTCCTTCTTTTTCTTCTTCTGGTGGGACTCCTTGAATCATTTGTGCGTAGGTTTTTCCATCTGCGCTTTTGAATGCTCGAGGTACTGATCCTTTTTGATTTGCTGGTGTGTATGTCGTTTGTTTCTTGAAACGAGAGTTTTTTCTAAAAGGTGCTTTTTGAACTGACCCTGTTTCGAGATTCGTCCTGACGCTTTGGGCGTCTTTTTAATTATTCCGAAGTTTTTTGCCGTGGCTTGCCATATTTCCACATTCTTTCCAGCATTGAGGATGATTTCCCTCAATTCTGCGTCTGTTTTGTCTGCTGGATTAACTGTTGACAGTTGTTTAAATACTTGTACTGGAAGTTGTGACATCAGCATGGTTCGGTAGGCCACGCCAGTTATTCCGGCTTTCACGTTCAGGGTGTCGTATTCCGTAATCATATCTTGGATGTTTCCCTCATATCTTACTTCCATGATTGCCTTGTACGCTGCTTCCTGTTGAAATTGATTATGGAATCTGGCGTGTATTGCGGCTCGGTAATCCATCCAACTTCTTTCGTGTTTTCCGGTGGATGCTTCTGTTTCCCATTGCATATGCCATGCTAGGGCATGTCCTTCTAGGCGTCCTCTGCAATATTGCATTTTTATTCCTGGCCTAGGGAATAGGTAGGGTTGGTCCGCGATGTATGTTTCCATGCACATCCACCAGGTGTCGAAATCCTCGGAACTTTTTCCTGCGAACTTGGGTGGATCTGTTATTTTAATTCTTGAATCCCTTGGTCTGTTGTATTGCCTTGTTCTGGACCGTGATCTGGACCTTCTTGTTCTAGACCGTCTGGTTGGGGATCTGGATCTTCTAGTTCGAGATCTGGGTCGTTCAGATGGTCCTGGTGGAGACGGTGGTGGTGGCGGATCTCCTCCTGTTCCTCTGTTTCCACTTGGTCCTGGTTCAGGTTCTGATTCTGGTTCTGGTTCTGGGTCAGGCATTCCGGCATCGGTACCAGATCCCCTCGAAGGCCGGGTCTTGGAGCTATATCTGAGTCTGTTATTGGAGAAATGCTTCTGTTTCTTTCCTCCGTTCTGTGTCTCCATTCCTGAACTTGTTCGGTTCTTCCTCGTCTACCTGGTGTTGTATTAGACACCTTTGCTCTTTCCACCGCTTCCGTTAGGCCTGTGGTTTGCTCTGCAACCTCCTCAATTCTGTCCGCGATTTTTCGTAAATCGTGGTAGTCGGGTACATTTTTCTTTGTATGAGCCTCTAGGTCTGTTATCTTTTATGTATTGCGGTGTAGGATACTGATAGCGAGGCTTGCTTAACCCTTAGTTGGGCTTGCTCTTTTTCGCAACTTTCTATTCTTCTTTCGAGTCTTCTGAACTCGTCTGTTGCTCCAGCAATGATTTGCTGTGATTGGTCCTGGATGACATCGATTCCAGTTCTTGTTTCTTTCAGTACACATTCAAGTATCCTGATTTGCTGTTCGTGTCCTTCCAGTACTTGAGCTCCAAGGGCTCTGTTGGTTTCTACCTGCTGAGCGAAGATTTCGCAGTCTTTCCGAACATCGTCGAATTCGACTTCTATCACTACTCTCTCGCTGTTGCAGCATTCGATTAGATTCTGCATTTCTTGATCGAGTCGTGATACTCGTGCTTGTACGCTGTCGATCATTTCGGTGTCCTCGTCCTGCACTATCTGTTGGTACTTCTGCCGTGACTGTTGATAGTGCTCTTGTAGTTTCTTGACCCATTCTGGTAGAGGTTTGGGTGCTGCCGAGGTTGGTTTGGAGATTGCTGTGGACACTGGTGCTAACCGGTCCGCTCCAAAGGTGAGTCTGCGCCTGGGTGTCGACATTTTGAGTATTCGAGGATGTTGTGACACTTGCTCTGGCTAGCGCGTAAAGAGCTATTGTTGGACGTGACGGCAACGTAAACACTGATTGTTGCAATATTTTGGACAGTGTTGTGGGCAACAAGGTATGTTTTCGTTGTTTCCTGTTATGTCGAATATTTTTGCCGCGCAGCAAGCTTTTTCTTCGCACAGTACACAGTTCATGAACGTATTTCGGATAACGTCCGAAATATTATACTGTTAGGGGGATACTGCAGCTAGATGTGACTTAGCTTTATCGATATTGTTGTACCGACTTGTGGTAAAGGCGTATCTTGATAACGATGATAAAACTAAAGATGTGAAATTCAAATGTGACGCGTTTACGTCGTTGTACTGTATGTATAAATACGGGCATCTATTGTAGTATGGCCCTGTGTTTAAAAGTCGTAACTGTCTTGGAGGTAATCCTCCGATGATTCGTCAAAGGTGACTTGGGAAGGAAGTTCACCGGTATGGAAATAATGGTAGTATTCTTCCCAAAGGTTATTACGAACAAGATATCGTGCGAGGTGTTCGTATTTGGCTCGAGTGTTGGCTTGGGCGTGCAAGATGCGAGCGAAGAGAATCTTTTGGTCGTCTGTAATAGACATAAAAGTTTTGGTGAATATTTTTAAGGTAATAACTTAATAATATTTCAGGTGGTTTTTCCGCTGTTGTGTTCTGACTGTGGTTTGTTCGACTGTTGCTTGAATCGTTGTGTTTAAACTTGTGGGTTTAAGGTGGTCTTTTATAGGTGAGTATTTCCGCGTCAAACCATCCTGCTAAGGGGTGACGGTACTTCTCTGTAATCTATGATGTGTGTGTATAGTACTATCTCAATAACACTCAGTCCACCGTAGTGGGTGTTCACATAACATCCGATCGTTGCTTCAGAGCCGATCTCGGTAGTTAACTGTGGAGAGTTCCGTTTGACAACGTGTGGTTGCGTAAGCCCCCACCAGGAATCCCCAAGGTTATCCTGCATATGACGTTGCTGACGCACATATCGGACCATTACTTCGTATTAGTTATCTTTCTTCGTATTGAGTGGAATAGTGATCAATGATTTAATGAGCTGCCAACCCATACATTGCCACGTACCTAGTGTCATCGGGTCTTATCCGTGTTCCCCGAAGGGGGTGCCCTCTGTCAGTTATCGCGTTGCAAACGCGCAGAGCTGGGGTTCGACAGTCTAGATCCAAGCACTTATCTTTTAGGTAGAGTTAACTACCGGGGCGCAGTTAGCTTATCTCCTTTGCTTATTCTAGCTCTAGAGATAGCAAAGTCCCGCATACTAAGATAATATCGCTCGTCCAACCATATCCATGAGGCTAAGCACGGGTATGGTTTGTCCCAGTATTAGCATGATACTGGAGATAACACTGGTCTGATCCGTAACGCACAGCTGACCCGAAGGCCCCTGCTCGGCAGTTACATTGCTTCGGCAGTATGGTTGGTGTGTCCCATGCCTTGGCCAGTACTATGGGAATTCCCCCATGATTACTGTCTGATCGAGTGTGCGTACTGTCTCCACAATGGGTAGCTACCCCTTATGCTGAGACATAGTATTGTAGCAGAGACTATTATGGGGATTTCACCCGGCTATTTTGAGCCGTCTGCTGACTCATCAGTAGACATCCTCAGGGGTGTGTTCTTTAACCACTGATTCAACTTTGAACAGCGGCAAGCCTGGGAGACTAAGCCTGATGTACTTCATACGCATGCTAAGGGGAAACCCCTAACAGCTGATCCCCCTAGCACTCTTGATATTAATGCAGGCCCAATCCACTGCAGCCTAGGAAGAGCTGCAGTCACCATCAGTTAGCAAATCCAACGTTCTAGAAAAGTTTGGGGAATCCATTAAACTCATTTCGATAATAGGAAATGAATCCCAGAACACCTTGCCATCCAAGTGCATACCCTGTCCCAGGAGCTGGTGGATGGCCAGATAACAGCCAAGGATAATGGCAAACGGATGACTTGGCTATATGCCAATTCTCGCCTGGAAGCGAAACTGTTACCGCAGGAAGCTCCAAAACTGGCAGACAATGCAGAACAGCAAAAAAAAGCAGCAGAGCAAAAGATGAACAAAGCCTTTGAGTGGAAATTCAAGGCATTCACTATAGCCTTGGAAACAAAGCTTCAGATGAAAGAATGAAGAGATCAGTATGCTTATTGGCCCAGTCAGTATTGACACCAAAAGAAGGGGATACCAAGCCTATTGTGAAGAAATTCCGCCTTCAATACACATTAAGTAATGGTGTCATAATGTTGAACAAAGAGACTGTGATCCCAGTACCAAAAGGCAATAGAGACAGCACAGAAGGCATTAAAGGAGACCCTCCAGGGGACTCCGAGACTTCTCACTCCATCTTGAGAAATTCCTGATCTTCTGATTGTTGAGATGATGTCCTCCCCCTACTTCCACCACCAGCAGAAACCAATTATAGGAAATGACCTTTGTTACCACTGCAAGTGCCACCCAAACCACCAACAATTGTGAATGCAAGTAAGAAGCAAAAAATTAGACTTCCCTAAATGTGTATGGGAGACCCAATAGACAAGTCAAAATCTTACTACCATTAGATTTCAGGAGTGGATTGCTATCTCAGGTACTTCAAGAATGAGTATAACGATGTTGACAAACAATTTGTCTTCGTTGGCAGTATTATTTGAGAGAATGCTTTGGCTTGGTACAACAACTGAGAACAACAGCTTAGGAAGCATTTTCAGGTTGAAACATGGTCAGTATTGACCAGAGCTATGGAGGAATAATTCATCAACCTGAAGAAAGAAACAGAATACTTCCAAAAAATTTAGAAATTGCAGTACAAGAGAGACATCCAAGACTAGATCATAAAGATGGAGGACTTGAACTACAATGACTGATTATCAGGGATTGCAAGGCAACAGACTCTGTACGGTAGACGCAACGAAGAAATCCAAGTACGAATATCCTGCGTGAAGATCACACCAAAAAACAATGCCGAATACAAATCACTGCTCCAACACATTGGCTGCACATCTGTAAGACTCCTGCAAGAAAAGTACCATGACAATGATCCCAATCCCAAAGATAAAAAGAACCATAAAAGAAAGCGTGCTCATGATGGTAATGATAAATGAAATTATGGAAAGAAGAACTTTGCGAAAGGTTCCGACTCCAAGAAAACTCGAATGGTATAAAAGGGTTCTCAGGCAGTTAATTTGGGTATAAGCAAAGCCCTCAAATGAATTCTGGAATCTTTGCTAGAAGCACAAGCTGAGCATAAAGAGTGCAAGCACTTCGGTTCCTCAGAGTATCGATGGGTCGTCTGTAAGAATGCCATAAATGTCTGATTCAGCAAGGAAAAGAAGAAGGATAATAAGCCTAAAAAATGAAACTTTGACACCAAAAGTCACAACCTGTTTTGCGAAGGTCAAGTGCCAGAGTCTGGCTGACCGAATTACAAAACCGGCAGCCACCTCAAGTACTCAAGTGCTTTATGAGGTTGACCCTGACAGTATGGAGATTGATGGATAAAACAAGATTCATTTGTCTTGTCTTTGTTCTATGGGATAGCGGTCTTTCCTATAGGTTTTTTGAGGTTTAAACACCTGCAGATTTGGTATTTATGTGTACAGATATTCATATTTCTTTGGGATTACAAGGGTACAGATATCTATGTTTCTTTTGGGTTTTTGGTTTTGCCAATGCGGTTATTGGTATTGCTTAGGTTATTGATATGGAACCAATTTCTTTCCTTATGTTCACAACAGAGTACCTGAGGATGGATTCAATATTTCAAAAATGCTGGTCATCCATGGCACTTTGAGGAATGATTGGAAGCTTGATTGTGATGATATCAATGTTAAAATCTGTGGTCTATATGCAGCCTGCCATACAGTCTGGAACTCTCATGATTATGCACCATTGCATATTCTTGTGTGTTCATACATGTCTCAGGTTCTCATATAACATTTCATATATGATCTGATGCGTATATATAATACTTCCCCATCTTCCTACAGTCTTTAGGAAGAACAAATAATATTCTCTAGTGCTTCATTGAAACCCTCTTCCTGATACTAAATGCAGTAGGAAGATAAAGAGTTGAACTGTAGCATGAGAAGAGATGGCCATCCCAAGAGAAACAAAGAAAACCCATACTATCAATCCAGAAAAACAAAGTGAACAAACCTGAAATTTTACCATAAATTGACCTCCTCTCTTTCAAGTGTGCACATCTACTAATGTAGTGGATTCTTGATTTACTACAATCTCATTGCTTTGGTGAACTTTTGATGTTGATCCCATGCAAGTACTTTAGTGAAGATATTGGCGGTGTTTCCATTGGTTGAAATCCATGAGTAATTGATGATACCGCATTGGTGGAGATGTTGGATATTGTGGTAGCAAACATTGATATGCTTGGTTTTAGCATTCATAATACCTTCAGTGATATATACTAGAGCTCCTTGGAAAGAGCAATCGATGGGTAGAAGTGAGAGATTTTTGCCAAGGTCTTTGTGTAGTTGAAGTAGCCAAAGAGCCTCTCTAGAGGCTTCGAAGCAGGCTATGTACTGAGTTTCAAAGGTTGAGGTTGCGACTGAATCCTGGAATCGCAATTGCCACAAAATTGGTCTGTGGCGGATGAAGATACGTCCGCCTTGTGATTTTCGATCGGTACAATTGGAAGTCCATTCAGAGTCGGTGTATCTGGTATAAGCATTCTGGCCGGTATAGTGGAGTTGGTAGTTCTTGGTGGCTTTGAGATATTGTATCACTCTTTTGGCAGCTGCAAGATTGGATTTGGATGACTTGGCATTATATCGGCATAGAGCAGCCACTGCAAATAATATATTGGGCCTGGTGGCTAGAGCGATGTACATTGGAGAGCCAACGATTGCTTGATATTCTCTGGGATCAACTTCCTTTTCATCTGGCTCAGCAAGGTCAAATTTGACCATATTGGCAAATGGAGTTAAGGCATTGTAGGCATTTTCCCTGTGAAATTGTTTGAGAATTGAATCTATAATGATCTTTTGGCAGAGGCTAATGGAGCCATTCTCTGGATGGATTTTGATGCCCAGGAATTGGCAAGCCGGCCCAAGGTTGGTGATCTTGTGGACTTCTGCAAACTTTATTTTGATTATTTTGGCATCTTTTGCTGTGGTCAGTGCGTAGGCCAATAGCATATCGTCAACGTACAGGAGCAGGGGATCATCACTGACATTGGGTATGTGAAGATTGGAATCAGTTTCCAATTGGATGAAGTCTGAGAACAGTTGACAAGAATTATTATGTCGGTACCATAGATGTGGTGCATGATTCAGTCCATGGAGAGCCTTGTTCAGGCGTACGATTCTGTTTGTGAAAGGCCATGGATATCTTTCAGGGTTCACTGACGGTGAAGGATGTTTCATACTCGAAATGAATTGCCTTCCAGAAGTTTCATATGGAGTGTGTCATTGTCAACTTCGGGATTTGGGAAGGCTGTGATGATGTCATCGTGATCGATGATCCAGCCCTCTCATACAGCAAGTCTTATAAGGAGTCTGAATGTTGTTAATTTGCCAACGGGGGAATATATCACACAATTGTCTGTTTGTTCGTAGCCTTTCATCACTGGAGTAGCCATGTAGCATGTCGATCCATAGGGATTACATTTTTTTCTAAACATCCCTTTGGAGCCTATCAGCCTGGTTATAGTAGAATTGTTGCAATACAAATCATCGATTATGGTGACAGTCTTATTTCTTTGGATTGATTTTGTTTCTTCAAAGATAACTGCTTTTCATTGGTGTTTTAGCGGCCCTGACATGGCCTCATCGTATGTTTGGGGGTAATCATTGACTGTAGTTGATGTTGAAGTGCTGTATATCAGTTTGACATATTCACAAGTCATTGATGGAGTGCTGACGTTAAAAAACAAAAAGGGGATGATCATTCCAGAAACCGGGAATCCTCCGCTACTGCAAACAAAATCCGCACTGGAAGTACTGGAACCACAGATCATCGCACCTGGCATACTGCAGACGCTCAAGGCACCAGCAAGTCAATGAGATCAAGAGCAAGTGCACCTGTGAGTTCAAGAAGTCACTGGTTATGATGCTGATCGTGAACACCGAATTGGAAGCACAACCTAACAGATCAGATGCACAATCTCTTTTTCCGACGATGACAATGAGATCAATTGCACCCAGTACTCGCAACCAGAAGGCCAGATACACTTGCAATCAAGATGTCAAGCTATGCGGAATGCCAATTGGCTGGATTCGTTGATGGGCGTATGCAGGCTACCACGATGGGGCTTAGAGGTGAGAGCGCAACCGCATCGAATCACATGGTAACTATGACTTTGTACAAAATGCTTACACATTAGATATATCAACGAATACTACCCTTTCAAAGCGGTTCAATGGGCTTCCCCCACCGATCTCAGTTGAAGCGGTTCTTAGATTCCATCAAGAATAAAGAACAATTCAAAAACCCATATCAGCTGAAGTTCGCGTCAGAGTTGGCAATGACTTCTTCCGATCTAAGCACCCTTTGAGGCTACAATTCTACACCGTTTTTGGGATCAGGTCCACAAACATGACCATATGAATGACACTTGCAAATCTGCGACAATAGTGGGTCTACAAATTTGGAAGTCGAAAGCATGAGAACCGGAAAATAGATGCCTTGATGCACCCAGAATACAAGCATACTTTATTACATGATGAGTATTGCCTTATGGCACGCTTACGAATTAGATACCGCAACTCAAATGTGCACTGTCTAGGTTTCAAGGCTCAGAGTTCTACGGGTTATGAAAACTAAACGAAGAGTGCTGTGATCGCGGGTACTGTGTAACAAACTGGAGACTCAAATTCTGGAATCACAGAAGTGAACAGAGGTTGATGCCGAAGCTATTGATTGTTTTGTAGACTAGAGAACAAGTGATGAACAAACCTATCCTCCGCTAAACCATTGTGCTTATATTCAACTAATGCAACTGTTGTCACCTTTTCTCACTCATCCCAAAATACATCCAAACCTCACCCAACTATGTACACAACTCTTTCATTCCACAGCTCACATCATAACCATCACGCCATATTCACAACGCAACCAACAAAACCCAATTCATTCCAACAAAACCTGTTTCCTTCCAACAAAACCTGTTTCTTTCCTTGTGTCTGGTATTCATTGAATTTGCTCCATTGATCATCACTACTTCTCGGATCCTCACTTGACACAACCATGACAGTAGCTCCCCCTGCCGCAAGCCGAGTTCCTACGAGGCTGTTGAACTGGGTTTTCCAGGTTGTTCCCCGTGAAATATGTCAATGGCCTGAAGACCGTCCCGGTTGACCACTGGCTCCAAGCTCCTTTCGTTATAGCCCTTCCATTAGACCAGATACTGCAGCTGTCGTTGGAATGGCCTGGAGTGTTCAACGCATTCGACTTTGTATTCTTCTTTTCTGTTCACAATGACTGAAGGTGGTACTGATTCAACTTGTCCGGACAATGGATTGTTTGAGACTTTGCTTAGGCAGGAGATTAGATGAACTGGGTGTATATAAATGTACTTAGATAGGTCCAATCGGTAAGCCCACAGGCTGATAACCTTGGTGATTTCCTATGGTCCTAGATGTTTCCAGTTTAGTTTTTTGCTTGGTCTTTGTATTGCAATATTCCTAGCATCCATCTATCCTCTGTCTCCTACTGTCATCTCTGTTCCTTCTCTGTGTTGTTTGTCTGCTTGTTCTGCTGGGATTGATTGTGCTCAGGACATTTGGCTTTCATCTGTTCGAAGATTTCATTCATTATTTTGGAGAGGCTATCGGCATTTCGTTCCCTGATGTTGTTTCCGTTCTGAACTGGATGTTGACTGAAGGTCATTCTTGGATGAAAACTGTAATTGCCAGAGAATGGTGAGCAGCCAGTTGTTTCTGAAATATGATTGTTTGATACAAACTCTGCCATTGGTAGCCATGAGGCCTAGTTGTTTTGCTGATAATTGATGAAGCTCCTGAGATACTGTTCCATAACGGCATTCATCTGCTCTGCTTGGCCATCCGTTTGTAGATGAAATACAGTTGTGAGTCTTCGTCCGATTCCAAGTCTTGCACAAACATGTCTCCAGAATTCTGAGGCGAATTGAGGTCCTCTGTCTGATACTATGGTGTCTGGTAAGCCATGTAAGTTGAACACATTGCGTATAAACATTTCGCCCAATTTCCTGCAATCTGCATCGTCTCGGCATGGTACCAAGTGCTTCATTTTTGATAGTCTATTAACTACCAGTCATATAGCATTATATCCTTCGCTTTCCGATAACCCAACCACAAAGTCCATACTCAGATCCTTACTTCTTTGCTGTGGTATTTCCAGCACCTTTTGCCGTCTGTGGGTTTTTGATTTCTTGGGTTATTGCGTTGACATACATGGCAATTCAGTACATACCTATCCACGTGTGTTCTCATACCTGGGCATTGATGATTCCTTTTGAGTAAATCCAAGGTTTTTGTTCGTCCTGCATCAGGAAAATGCAATTTCCGCCCTGGCCTGGCACCCACCTTCCGGGATCATCCTTGGGGCTTGGGAGGCTCCCAAACCCTTCCGTATCATTTTACTATGCTCCGACGCACTCCAGGCCGCTCCCGGTGCGCCTGTCAACTGTCCACAATCGCACTGAAACATCTCACAGTATTCCGACCACTTCCTGGGAGGTCCACAAACTTGCACCTTCACGTACTCTGCTCTGCGTGCCTCCCTGACACTCCGCAGCCCACACTGCCAATTGGTATCATAGTTGACTCCATTCTTAGATCATGCTGTCAATTCATCGCTTCTACTTCAAGCATTGTCACGAGAGATATGTATAAATAGACATCTCCAGATCTCATAATACTGATATATTGTCCATATTCACCAGCTGGATTTCGAGCGCACCCCTGCATGAGACTCCTCCCATTCGTTGGGATAAATGGCAGAGGTGGCTCCAAATATTTCGTCCATATGTGTTTTGTCTTCATATACATCCCAGTATGTATCCACATCCACTTGAATATTTACAATCCATACTGAACCGATCCCTGTCGCTGCCCAAATCTCTGGAACCAAGTGGCACAGCCCATCAATTTTTTCCACGGCAATAACATGTGGTGTTGATTCCTTTACCACTCTGATGAATCCATCCACTTCTGGAGGGTGCCCAAAATGATACACGAAATGTGTACCGACAACTACGGCCAACTCCAGTGGTGACGGTCCATCAACCCAGGCTTGCATGGATGAAAGGCAATGAGGGTGCTGCTGCAACAGCTGGCCGCCAGTCCTCACAATCATCCCACTTACCAGCGAGGTCCCGGTTAGTGGTGAAACGGTGAAGTAGACAATGGGAAATGTGGGGTGGCACCCACAAAGTCCATCATCCGTATTTTCACCCATGCACACCCATTTCACCTGCAGTGGCCGCCTGTGCATTTCAACATCTGGTGTACCCTGAATGCTGCAGTCGAGCAGGATCCGGTTCATCTGCTGAGGGTTATGAAATTCCGGCGTGTAGAAAGCAACCTTATTGTGAGGTTGTGAGGTTACGTAATTCTTGAACTCATTTCTGTAGCCCCAGATCACACTGACCGCATCACGGCCCCAGATCTCATGCAGATACTGCCTGACAAGTGATGGCAATGCCGGAATATTGAAGGTTGCAGCTGCTTCAGCTAGCGATATCTACTTGAAAGACTGTGAACGTGCCCCAACAGTTGAAAGTTTGAACTGCCACAGAGGTTGTGTACTGGGTCAAATCAAAGGTTCAGATGCACCGGCGAGGATCCTTGTCTGCCGTGCACACCTGGTCATTTACCGTTTCTCTCAACCCATCACCATGTTAAGGACTCCTGCACTCTCCTTGACATACCATCTGTACGAAGCAAGCCACCAAAGAGTGTATTCAATCTAGTCCATTGCGGTGTAGCGATCATTGTGCTGCAGAAACTGTAGCATGAAGTTGACCCCATTGCTGGCACAGTACACTTCTTTGGCATTCGAAAGGTGCAAGAGCTTTGAGGTCTTTGTTGAACAATTATCAGGAGCACCGATACTGGTGATGAACTTGCAGTAATGACAGAAGGGTGAAATTTTGGTTTTCCAAAGTGATACAATTGCAGCGTTAGCTGCTTCCGTAAATACGTACCATTCCTTGAGTCCCATTCCTGATCATACTTCAGGCACTTCTCCGTCATAGTGTGACAAAAAGCAGCTTGAGCTGTATGGCTGGCCCTGGAAACCTCTATTTCCAGATTGTATTAGCAACCGTTCCAGATTACACGGCTGCGGTCAGGGTCTGGAACCGGACTAAACCTGAACAGGTCATATATTCCGGTTCCAAAAACGAAACCGTACCGGCCAACCTGCGGGTTTTACCGGGTTTAGTTAGACCCGCCGGGTCCAACCTCCAGGTTCTTGCATATTTGATGAATGGCAAGCATTACACACACGTCTATAGCGAGACAAATTTAATAGTTTAATAACATTTCATACTTTCTGCCCAATTTTTCATTGTATATGACAAAATATAATATTGTGATTTGTTCATTACTTAGGGAACTGTGCTCGTACTCCAAAATCAATTACAGGTGCTCCTGACCAGTTATTAGTTGCTGTTTTGTCTTTAAAAACTGTCAAAGAATCTTTAAAAAGTATGATATTGCAATATAACATACGTTGTGCGCTGTTTCTCAGCGATCTGTTGACGCTCCGTTGACGCTCACTTTCAGTCCTGTAGCCCACATGTATGGTCACGTGCAGGTTGTGTATTCAATTCTAAAGAATGACAATAGGCAGTATTTAATTACGACCTATTTTGCAATACTGATATATCGCGATTTAATAATTGCTGATACTCCCTTTCAGAGGTAGTATAGATGCATCATTATGAACTATTTCATTGATGAAAGCAGTCAAAATTTCGAAAACATGAACGAAATATATATAATCCGTCATGCTAAAAATGTTGTGCAACCAAAATCATTGATGCTCCGCTGACGCTCACTTTAAGTTCTGCAGTCTATGTTTCTTGATGTGCTAAAACAATAGATATAATTGTAAGAGCAGGCTTTCATGCTAATTCAATACGAATATGCCGTGCCATACAGATTAATCGTGATTCAATTCCTCCAAGCTTGGTTGCTTGAGGGCTTCAGTAAACATTAATTTGTCGATAAAGACAGTCAAAACTGCAATTATACTCATAGAGCTGACTCAATCTGACGTGCATGAGTTGTTGTACCACCAACAATAGTTGACTCTCCATTGACGCTCACTTTTACTTCTGCGGTCTACGCGTTTTATTGTGCAAAAACAATAGATTTGATCGTCACAGCGGGCTTTCATACATATTCAATAAAACATACAGTGCAATACGGATTAATCATAATTTAATTTGTCCATGCTCGGTTTCAAAGGTTGCTCGAATGCATCAGTAAAAATTCATATGTTGATCAAGGCAGTCAAAACTGCAATTACACTCATGGAGCTCATGCAATCTGACGGGCTAGAGATGTTGTGCAACCAAAAATCGCTAACGCTCCGATGATGTTGACTTTTACTACTGGCGTCTACATGTTTGTTGTGCAAAAACCATAGATATGATTGTAACGGCAGGATTTCTTGTATATTCAATCAAAATATGCGGTGGAATCCAGATTAATCGTGATTGAATTCCTTCAAGCTTGGTTGGTCAAGTGTGTCAGTAAAAAATGATTTGTCGATGAAGGCAGTCAAAACTGCAATTACACTCCTGGAGCTCACACAATCTGACGCGTTGGAGATGTTGTGTGGCAAAAAATCGTTGATACTGCGTTGACGCTGAATTTCACTCCTGCAGTCAACGCGTTATGTTTTGCAGAAACAATAGATATTATTGTAACTGCGGGCTTTGATACATATTCAATAAGCACATACCTGCGATACAGATGAATCATCATTTAATTTGTCCAAGCTTGGTTTCAAAGGTTGCACAAGTGCATCAGTAACAATGGATTTGTCGATGAAGGCAGTCAAAACTGCTATTATACTCCTAGAGCTCACACAATCTGACACGCTAGAGATGTTGTAACCACCAAAAATCGTTGACGCTCCGTTGACGCTCACATTCAGACTTGAAGCCTTGTTGTATGGTCGCGCATTTACAGCATATTCATACATAAAGGCAAGCATGCATTCCAATTAACGTAACAAATATTGTACGATACTGATATATCATGATTCAATAATTGCTGATACTCACTCTCAGAGATAGCCTGGAAGCTTCATTCAAACTCACTTCACAAATTCAATTCCATTTCATTCATCATTATATTGCTCATTTTGACAGCAGAAACTCATAATAGATTAAATATCGAAATTATTTAAGTATGCCCAATGAACCCACCCACCTCTTCCCCTTCATTGGTAATATCTTCATCCTCACTGTCATTCTCTTTGAAATGATAATTAGTAATTATTCATGTGAGAGGGGGGAGTGCATACCTGACATATCCTCGATGCTGTCATCAGTACTGGAGTCTGGAGCCATCATAATTAGAATCATCTTGGTCTTCTGAATCTTCAAGTGGGGTAAATTCATTCAAAAGGCTGAGATGAAGCACTCTTTTAGGACTAAGTTGTGCTGCTCAGGCTGCAGCTAGTCCAGGGGTTGCGGATACTACTGGTGCTGCCAACACTGTGGGTACTGTAGGGGTCCAAGGCTTGGTGTCTTTGCACCTCCAGCGGACAGCAGTATTTCAAGCAATCTTGTTTTGGCAATGAAGGCAGCCATTCAAGCGATTATCATAGATCATGGATGGATGCTTTTCAATGACCGCCTTCACACCCTTATGTCCTGGCAACTCAACACCCCTTCTCTTCTCTTCTTGAATATCTGCTCGAGGCTTTTGAATCAAATTCTGAGTTCCTTTGATTGCAGCGCGCGATATACCATGTTTGGCCATATCGACCATGTTGAGCGTGATGCGCATGTCCGCCAGCTCGAGCTGTACATGCCCACCATGCCTGGCCATTGTTGCGGACATGTTAATAACCTACTAAAATTCAGTTGCAGTGATTAAAATTGAACGTTAGAAAACGCAGTTACTTCAATCATATACTCCTCCGGGGCCTTCTTTGATGCTCTTCAAGATGCTCTTGTCCACTCCTGAGGTTGTTTGTCAGAAAATTTGTCTGCAACAACTCCAGAGTTGACACCATCATGGTGCTCAATCCCACGGACTGCTCGGACGAATGCCTTGGTAGACCACGGAGGGTTGCCTTTTCGGCTTTTGTTGAACTGTTCACGTAGTTCCGAACGAATTGCAGCTGATTATATCCGATCAGTTGACTGTCATTCTTGCAGATTAGGTATCATACATCCATTGCCTGGTTTTCGCTGTCTTTCTTTACACCAGTTATGCGTACAATTCTCAGCTTTTCGTTCTGATACATATTTCTTGTTGCAATATCGGCTGCAGTTCGGTGCGGATTCTGGCGCAACATTGGGGATCAGTGCTTTGAACGCTTGTATTCGATGTAGAGGCGGGCATTGGCGTGGATACATTCTCCAATTCACAGCTAGAAACAGTTACTTGTGATTAAGCCATTGCTTGGGAATATGGTAAGTGAAGAGAGAAGAATTCGAGTTTGGAGAAGAGGAAGAACCTGAAGAATATATAAGAATTAATGCAAATATCAAGTTGAATCTTAGTTTTCAACTATCAATATATACAGTATCGCATTGTAGTATTTCACAATAGACCCAGCTGTGGAAGGCTGCAGAATCGCAAGGATGTTGGCCTGTTTCAAACCCTGCTAATTGTTGGCTTTTAATAATACATATAGCTGAACGGCTGGCAATATGAAACCTTTGAGATAGTAACCGGTGGTTGTATGTTCAGGGTAATAGCCGTGAAAACTGCAGCCATGTCATGTGCAACAGTGTCAGCAGCCAAGTTCAATGGATGTTGGATTAAGGTTGAGCATTTTTCCAAGCTGTTGCAGTCATAGCGCCTGCCTGCAGAATCATTTTGGAAGTATAACTATAACCATAAAGACCCACCTTTCCACCTCCGTCCAACTTCCAACATCACCTCCACAAAGTTCACACAAACCACACCACAGAGCAACAAATATGGTTCAGACTTCTAAACAAAACTTTTCGGCACTCCCGGCGTTCAAATACGGCAAAACAACTATGCGCACAACAATACGACGTCATGGGGCGAACCATGGCAACACTCGTGTCGAAGCAGATCGGGTCCGAGCGCTTGGCGCTCTGCCAGTCTCCGTTCCAACAAGAGGCTTGCAGCTGAGCTCCGACCTGAATCAAACTTTGTGAGCAAGGAAGCAAAGGACAAGTAGATTGAATAATTTGTGCAGAGTGAAACAGCAGCAGCAAGACAGAGGGTTGCGAAAGCAGAAGTGGCTGTGAAGAGCGAGCCGGACTCTGTATTAAGAAGAGCAGCGGCTGGTACAACCAAAATGTCATTTGAAGAAATGCTGGAAGCAATTGGAGATAGTGTTGATGATGTCACAACTTCGGATGAGGAAGATGATAAAGATGAGGAAGAGGATGGACAGGACAATGACAATGCAGAGCTCAGTGATGAACATGAATCTGATTGGGTAGTTGGCACAATCAACAAATCAGTACCGGAACGACTAGATACTGTTCAGATGAAGCGGATGAAGCTCGAGGAATTGACTATACAAGGATAGGCAGATGCAGAAAATTACTTTCATGAGTGCGATAGGAAGTACCGCACAGCTGAATTGATGATTCCAGTGGTGGTTACCCTGAATACCATTACAAATTCAGCTAATGCAGTTGTGTTCGGTCATTTTATGGATGCGACAACATTACCTATGCCCTAACCACCCTCTCCACCTGGAAGTAGTCATTTGCAACTAGGGGTTGGCAAATCTAATGAGACTATTGATATATTCACGTCAGTCAAAATGGTTGAATCGATGCGGAATTAGCCCTTGCAAGTATTTTCCTCTACTAACTATTATCCAGATGTCCAATTTAGCTGAAAATATGGGTACGGAGCATGGTGGCCTGTAGATATAGATCATTGTATAGTTATGGATCATCATATTGGTGTATTCGACAGTGTTTTATATTCAAATGCGTTTTTTGCCATATTTTTATATTTGATAGTTTTCTATGATTTTAGTGACAAGGTTGTGAAAGATAAAAAACATCATCTGTGCATATACAAGGATAGTGCCGAATATATGAACTTTAAGTACACCTAATATAGAAGAAACACAGCCTATCAGCATGGTTGAGTTAAGTAAATTAATTTTCAGAATGAAAGTAAAAACTTAATTGACACGTAATCTGCCACTGGAATTTTACATCAGTTTTGTCGTATTTGCATCACAAATTGCAGGTCTGATCTCATATCAAATCAGGTTAACAGACCGTCGTTATACGTAATTCAAATGAAACTTCAGCTGCCTAACCTGCGCTCAGGCCCTGTACACATGATGGCAATGGCTCAAAGTTCTTAAGAAGACCATGAATATTTGGCACAACTAGCTGGATGACGAAAGTGTGCTATATATAATACAAACTTACGTCATTGACCTTACACCATGTAAAGCCAGTCATAAGCATTATAAAACTATAAAACTCTGTTTCAATAGCTACGCGAACTGTCCATCACATGTCAAATAGTAGTGCCATTATGCATAGTATATAGTCATATTGAAACAGATAGTACAACAGCTTATGAATAATCGAAAACGTATATTCTTATTGAATATGCATGAAAGCCTGCTGATACAATCAAATATACTGCATTGGCATGACAAGACAAGTAGACTGCAGGACTAAATGTGAGTGTCAACAATTTTTGGTCGTACAATATCGCTAGTGCGTCAGATTGTTTGGGCTCCATAGTGTAATCACAGTTGTGAATGCCTTTATAGACAAATTTATTATTACTGATGCACTTGAGCAACCAAGCTTGGACAAATTAAATCACGATAAATCTGTATCGCACAGCATTTTCTGATTGAATATGAATCAAAGCCTGCAATTATAATCATAGTTATGAATTTGCATAATTAGACACGTAGACGGTAGGACTACAGGTGAGCGTCAATGGAGCATCTACGATTTTTGATCGCAAAACATCTGCAGCGAGTCACATTGTGTGAGTGCCATATGTGTAAATGCTGTTTTGACTGCCATTATCGACAAATCTATTTTCACTGATGCACTTGAGCAACCAAGCGTGGAGAAATTATATCATCATTAATCTGTATTGCACCGAATATTCTCATTGAATATGCATGAAAGCCTGTCGTTATGACCATATTTATTAATTTTACATAATTAAACATGTAGACTGTAGGACTAAATGTGAGCGTCAACGGAGCGTCCATGATTTTTGGTCGCACAACATCTCTAGCGCATCAGATTGTGTGAGCTGCATATGTGTAATTGCAGTTATGACTGCCTTGATCAACAAATCAATTTTTACTGACGCACTCGAGTATTCAAGCTGGGAGAAATCAATCACGATTAATCTGTATCGCACAGCATATTCTAATTGAATAAGTATGAAAGCCTGCCCTTATAATGATATTTATCAATTATACCTAATTAGACACGTAGACTGTTGGACTAAAAGTGAGCATCAACGGAGTGTCAATGATGTTTGGTCGCACAACATCTCTAGCGCGTCAGATTGTGTGAGCGCCATATGTGTAATTGCAGTTTTGACTGCCTTATCGACAAATCAATTTTTACTGATGCAATCGAGCAACAAGCTTGGAGGAATAAATAACCATTGATCCGTATCGCACGACATATTCTCATTGAATATGCATCAAAGCCTGTCGTTATGATCATATGTATTCATTTTACATAATTACACATGTAGACTGTAGGATTCAAGGTGAGTGTCAACGATTTTTTGTCGCACAACATCTCTACTGTGTCAGATTCGGTGAGCTGCATTAGTTAAATTGAAATTTGACTGCCTTAATCGATAAATCAATTTTTCCAGATATACTCGAGCAACCTAGCTTGGGGTAATTAAATCACAATTAACCGTATCGCTAGGCATATTCTTATTCAATACAGCTGATAGCCCGCTGTTAAAATGAGACAATTCTTTTGTGCCCATGATACACATAGATTGCTGGACTAAAAGTCAGTGTGGACGATATGTCAACGATTTTTAGTCATACGATATCTCCAACACAAAGGGATTGGGGTAAATTGCTAACATTATAGCAGTTGTGACTGTCATAACTGCCTAATCAGTTCCAAATAGGTGGATGATAGTGAGTATCAACTTTTTGAGCTAGAGTGTATATATAGACTTAACAACTAATTCCAAGTGCTAATGGAGTATCAACACATTGTCATAGTACTGATAATGCTACTGCAGTTTGATGCAGCTGATATGGAACTGAACAACTAGATAGACTAATTCTATGCATGAAAATACTTCACTCTTACTCAAAATTTTATTTACCTACCATTTTTCATGTTTATCATGTATTCCCACAAACGTTCTGTGATGTGGGTATTTAAGACATCAAGATATCCATACTCTAATCGATTTTTTGACTGCAGTTCAACTGAAAATCTCTTCAACTGTACTGCCATATTTTGTTGAAACTGTTTTCGATGGCTGCGGCAAAGTGTATTGATCCATCCTCACATGAGGTGATGTACTTTTATAAGGCCGATCGTGTCTTTATTCGAGATTTGACTGATGAAATATTGCAAATGATATTTGATAAATGGTGGACCTCGATGAATGTTCAAACAAATACAACAATTGTATGGAGCGGCTCCCGGCATGCACCTGCTTGGCGATTCTACAAACTTTGTGCAAATGCATCAAATGGCAGCCCTGGCATCATTTGCATTGTTTGTCATCAGATTCTTGTACATGCATCTGAGAATGGACTAAGTACTATGGGGAAACACCTTTCATCAAAGGGACACAAAGCACAGCTGGAAAAGTCAACAGAGTTTGATGTTACTTTATAGACTGGTACGGCCAGTGATGAGCATGCTCTAGCGGTACTCCAAACGAAAGGCAGTCATGGTGTCATGGTGGCAAGTTATTCCCATCAAATACAAATTGATTCACAATCCATGACTATACTGATAATTTTGACAGACAGAACATCCAAATTGGCAGATAGTGACTTCACAACCCATGAATTCAACCAAGAACCCTGGAACCGCAATTTCATTGTACGGTTTGTTTCTGCACATATCCCATTGAATGCTATGACAAACCTCGAGTTATGACGAATATTCAATGCTTTACGACACGATTTGGTTCTGCCCTCATCCAGTTTTCTTAGTAATAGTTGCCGAAGAGAATACTCCCTAACAATTGATGCAATCAAAAAGCAGTTGCCAACAAAAAATAAAGTCAGTGTAGCATTAGATGGTTGGACATCAACAAATAAATTGGCCATTTTGTCGGTCATCGGGTATTATATAGATCGCAACTGGTGCTTACTTCAAGTTCAGCCTACATTTGACGAGGTTAGTGGCTGCTTGGTGTTAATATTTCATACTGCTGACACAGAACTCTAGGTTGAAGGCAAACACCCAGGTACACAATTGGCTGAGTATTTGAAGGAAGTACTGAAACGTTTCGATCCTAATGATGGTCGATTACTGGGAATGACTACTGATGGTGCCTCATCCAACTATTGTATGACTTGGGAGCTACAATCTACACTTGAAATTTCGGAAATTGACTGGTCGGTATTACGAAACCAT
Source organism: Trichophaea hybrida (assembly GCA_015178995.1). NCBI lineage: Eukaryota > Fungi > Ascomycota > Pezizomycetes > Pezizales > Pyronemataceae > Trichophaea > Trichophaea hybrida. The sequence continues at coordinate 219,441 of WHVE01000144.1, forward strand.
ATACTATGCATGGCGCAACTCATTCAGCTTTGTTTAGGAGCATTCATGAGTAATCTGGAGTGAAAGGTCGAACATAATCATGGGAAGCCAATGAGCGTGATGAGCAATTTGGAGAGAATGAGAGTGTGGCATTGACCAAAAGCCAAAAGCTGCAGAAGTCTGGAAATGCAAGAATCTCTAAGGTGGCAGCCATGAGGCCCGGATTAGCTAAAATTATTGAAAACATAGTTACAGCATGCTATCTACACTTACATTCTGAATACTGACTTTTGACATAGCAAAAAATGCTTGCTGTATTGATCACTCCACCTCCTGGAAGACGTAATAAGTTCTCAACTGCTAAAAATTCAAAGTTCGAATTGCAGTACTGCCTACCATGGATGTAAAAACCCGGAGGAATTCAACTCTGGAATTACTGGAGCAGGCATACAGATTGCGAGAGTTTACATGTGAGTGGCTCAAAAACCCAAATCACAGTGATTACTGGCCTTTATTGACCACAGAGAATGAATGGATCATCATTAAATATGTAATGAAGGTCCGGAGGCCATTTCGTTTCTGGACACTTTGGATGTCGGAATGGTGTTCAGTCACCTTTCACCTTGTCATTACAATCTATAATGACATAATTGATCATCTGGACGGTGTCATGCATGCTTTGGCAAAGAAAAAAACTCCGTCAAAAGAGGATCTGTACTTTGCTTTGAAGTTTGCACGCCAAAGTTGCCCAAATATTACTCCAAAGTGACACCAAAGATGTGCATGCTCGTGATTGCAGCACAAGTCGTCGATCCATTTCGGAAGTTGCTATTATTCCAGGAGCGGGACAAGGCTATGGATGTTAATCCCTAGGACGAGGGTTCCTTCACTGCTCAGTACAAGAATGTATTCATAACAAATGTCGAGAAAGAATACTACACCAAAATTCAGTTACGACTGACAGAAAATCCAACATAGTATTGAATCACGATTCTTTCTCCTTTATACCAGTGTCTGGGTCTGGTCGATCGACTTTTGATCCATATGATTTGTTCAGTGATGATGAGTACTATACACATTCAAACAGAGCGGAATGTACTCCCGGGCGCACTGATCGCGCAGTACGTTCATTGATAGCCACCACACTTTATTTGAATTCACCACCCGAGGTACCCCAAAAATTGGGGGGAAATTCATCCCAATCTTAATGATTATCATTCCAACCCCACAGAGATTAGCCAGGGCATTCTGGAGGCCTGACGTAACCGATTGGTGGTGACAACAGGAAAAGATGAACACATAGTACACTGATCTAGCCAATATAGCATGGGATATCTTCTCAATCATACCACACGGGGTTGGAGTGGAGCCAGCTTTTCACTTGGCCGAGAAGTCATTGATGCAGGCAGTCAAAAACTACGGGTGAAACACTTCGAGAAAAAGTGGTTGTTCAACAGTTTGCCAGAAGCAGTCGTGGTCTTTTGGCCGGTGATACATTTCAAATTGATTCGTCAGTATCTGATAACGATTATGAAATCAAGAAAGAAGCAGAGGAAAGACAGCTGCACAGGACGGCCAAGGTTCATGACTATTTGGAAATGTGGCAAGGCAGTGACAACCTACGGACAACTCGGAAGGCATCACCACGCTCAGAACAAGCAAATGATTGCCATGGGCTACATTTCAGATACTGAAGAGACTGTTAAAGCATCCTGGTCGCCATTTAAAACATGATGGTGTTGCAGCTTTCAAATCGACTGAAAAAATCACCACTCTCACCGTCCTTATCGCAGATTGACCTCTCTGGTAGCAAAACCCAAGTCCTGAATATCCAACGAATACGTAGGATCAACCACCACTCTGATGGAAGTGATGATGAAAGTTCAGCCAAAACTAATTCTGATTACTGATGATTGCCTCCATTGGAACGGAGACATGGACAATCCACACTATAATCAAAACAATGCGAGGCTGCCAAAGAGGATGATATGAATCTCTCTGATGATTCTAATGTCATTGATGAGGCAGAACAGCCAGATATACTTGCCGCCCCTAACATTGCAGGCTCTATTAGGCCAGTACAATAGTCCAAATGTATCGCAACTGGAGTCGTTAACCACTTGGGCCTGTCATCACGCACGAAACCAGAAAAGCAAAATGGAATAAACGATGGTTGAGCGTTGATCTGTATTTCATATTTCTTTTGGTTTTCTCTTTCTTATAATAGGGCATAT
>WHVE01001440.1:0-12163 GCA_015178995.1 Trichophaea hybrida
CGTGTCAGAGGCTTATTGTGGCAGTTGATGCATGCCTGACCTGGAATTTGACATTCACCATGAGACACAGCTTGCCAAAGTTGACCTCATAGAAATCCATCAATTTCATTCTGGACAGGATTGCAGATGCCGGTGGTGCATGAACTTCAATCGTTGGCCAAATTACAGGCCAGAATATACCTAGCAGCACAAGGTTCAGCTGCACCATCAATACCTGAGCAGTATCTCTGTTGCAGAGGCAGTGGGAGAATGATCCGAGGTGTGCCCGAACGATTGCGATATTACTACACAAGCTGCAACTGTGCGACCACTAAATCAGTGCATGTCTCTTGTTTGCAACAGTTCCGAGGTGGATCAAAACTGGAGGCCCCGGTCCGGGGTAGGAAATGCCACGCCAACCAACCTGCTGACTGTTCGCGAGCCAAACACGGACCACAGAACGTCAACCCACGGGTTTTGCCGCGTTTGGATAGACCGGTCGTTTCTAATCTCCAGTTCTGCATTGCGGGTTTGTCGTTAACACGCTCATTCGATATGCTACTCATAATGGTACAATATGGGCATTGGTACATTATTGTTTATTTTCGATGCATAAGCCACCTCAGTAATGAAAATGCACCGACTCATGCGCCCTACCACAGCCTGAAAATGAACATCAATGGAGTATCAACAATTGTTGGTCGTGTATTTTCAGCAATCTTGGGGGTGACAGATTACACATAGTCATAAACATATTATTGGTAGCTGTTATAGCAAAAAGAGATAGAGAAACCCTGTGTACCCCATGCTGTAAATGAGCGTCAATGGAGATTCGACGAGTATTAGTATTGCATTTTCGGTACTATGAGTGGCGTATGATCACCAGCATCCATTGACCAGGAGATGGCAGCCATTATAGGCTGATATATATGGAATATTCCCGCCATACCCACCAGGACAGAAACAACTGATATCAGTTGCAGAGCTTCCACTAAGTATTCTTGAACCTCTTAGCGTACACATGCTGTCAAAAAGATTTATATAGACTATGACAGCCACATCGTGCTGTGATTAACCATGATGAAAGCCCAACAATCATTAACACTCCGTTGATGCACATTTATAAGATGGTGCTGGTAGTGTTTCTCTTTCTCTTTGGCCAAAAGAGGCAGCCCAATGTACGTTTATGACTGTTTGCAAGCAGTTGCACCCCATATTACCCAAGATAAGCAACCAATAATCGTTGATGCTCCGTTGACGATCATGACCAAGATGGGGTAGTGAGTGTTTCACCCTCACTTTGGCCTACAAGAGCAGCACATAATAAATTAATGACTATTCGTAACCAGTCGCACCGTTTATCACCGAAGATACATGAACAACAATCGTTGATGATCTATTGAGGCAGATTGTCAAGATACGGCAGGAAGGGTATCCTCATCTGTTTTGCGTACAAAGGTGGCGAATAATTCCTTTATGACTGCATGCAATCTATCAGTGGTGCCATTACTAAGGATGCATGACCAATAATGATTGAATGTTGATTGATGCACATTTTCATCATCAGGTAGGGAGTGTGTTGATATGATTTTTGCCAATACAGGCTGCGGATACTACAATTATATATAACTAGTTCGAAATCAATTGTTAATCACCAGGCTTACATGACCTGAAATAGTCGATGCTCCGTTGACACTCATTTTGCCTCCTCTGTATCCACAATATACAATCATTCGATTTGGCATAGTCTGACATTCACATTGTTCTGGCAGCCTTTCTAATGTTTTCATTTACTTTCTTCTTAATCACTACATTGTTCTTTAATAATGCATATAAATATATAATAATGATCTTCAAAATCCCGTGCCTTTCGATCAATGCTCGTCATTACTTACAGGTTTGCTCAATAAGCTACACTGGTCTTCCAAATGAATATCAGCGGCATTGCCGCATAGCAGATAGTGTACTTAACAGTGGATCTTCCTCCATCAGTCAGCATAACTGGATCAAAATCTGTATCATGCTGGCTATCCTGGGCAGAAGCATCAAGAGTACAAAATGCAGAACAGGGATGAGAGGTATGACAATATCCATATCCGGCTGGCAAATAGATAATTGGGGTACATTAACCTCCGGAATTGTTACCAGTTGAGACGGGTGGCATTTTGGGCAGAAGCGGCGTCGCCTCTGGAGTTGGCTGTCTTTGTCAGTCGGGTGGAGATGCACTAGGTCTTGTGTATCTCCATCAAGTCTGTGGAGTCTTTGCCATGCCATTATGGCAAGAAAGGCTTCCGCCTGTCTGGTTTTGGCAAAGCATTGCCAGGTGTCTATCTATCACTGCCTTTACCATATTATAACCAGGAAACACAACAACCCACTTCATCTCCTCTGGGACCTTGGAAACAGGTGATTTGGTCAGGAATTGCATTGCCTCTACTGCCACGCCCGAAAGGCCTCCTTTTGCCAATTTCGCGATATTCCAGGCCAGCCACATGTCAGACTGTTTCAGCTGTACCCGACCTCATTGCATTGACATATAAGCAGACATGTTGAAAACCTTGAGCAAAGTAGTTGCTGCATGAAGCAATGAGATTCAGCAATTACCTCGACCATATACGCTTCCATAGCATCCGTTGAGGTGATGAAACCTTGTGTCATCCACTGACAGAGATTCTTATCAGAATACTTGTCCCTGAAAATTCCAGAGCTGATGACATTATAATGTTCAATGTCCTCTACTGTGTGTTCCAATGCCTTCGTCGACAAAGGAGGTTTCCCGTCATCGGCAGAAAATGAATTGGTCGCGATGATCTCTCTGTACACCCATTGTTCATTATACTATGAATTCATGGCAGTTTAGCACCATATGCCTATACTTTCATCCCACTGTGTGCCCCTGCATATTCTTGATGTTTCCTGTTTTATAAACGATTTTTAAATCGGCATCCTGGGTTATAGTTCCGTTGGCTGTGGCGGTAGCGTCAACGTAGACAAACTTGTGTCTATGATCATGCTGTGTGCCAATGAGTAACGAACACGATGTATCACCTGCCAATCTGCCTGCTTTCGCTCTGCTTGCTGCTGGCTGGGTTTTTTGTATTTCCATGATAGGCTTGTGTTGAATAGGAGAGGAGGATGATAACAAAAAGCAGTTGGAGGTCCTGAGGACTGTACAGTTAGTTTCATGTCAGAATTGAATAAGTAGCAGCCAAGATGTTCCATTTACCCAAGATGTTCCATTTACCCAAGATGAATCCTGCTGCGTATGAGTGCAAGTTGCAGGGGTTGCTTACTGTCCTGCGATGTGCAATAAGTATGTCCCATGTTGTATGTGTGTTAACATGGATAAATTGCCATCTACGACAGCCAGAATCGCATGATTGTCAGTTATCAATTGAGCATTGTACGAGGAAATGGACGTCTGCTGATGTTTGTCTCAATGAATCCTTGGGATATTACATCAAACTGATGATAGCAATCAAGTCATAGTGTACGGTTAGACTAACTCTTCCTGTGTTATTGTCAGTCAAAATTGTGAGTTTCTTTTGTTCAAGATGAGTAAATTTACCAACCTTGACATAAAAGACTAAACTTGCCTACATATTATCCATATCTTGCAACATCCCACATCCTGCTCAACCACAAACTCAAGGCAAGCTTTAATGGTCAATGATCCAAAAATGAAATTTTCGCCACTTCCGGCTGGTGAATATAGCAAATTGACAAAGCCTTCCACCCAACGATGTTCTCAAGCGAATCACAGAAAGAGCGGCTTGGAAAATGAGAGAGTCCGAGCCCTTGGGGTATTGCGCAGCTGGCGATTGAAATAGATATGTACGGCCGAGCAATCACAACAAACATAGTTCCTAAGCAATATAGAAAAAGAAAAATGGATTAAGGATTGTGTTGGGAGAGAGACCTCTGGGGCAAAAAAACATATTGAAGATGCAAAGGCAGTGGTTAGGCAGGAGCCAAAAGATACCACTCACAAGGAAAGCTGAACATGTGGGATTGACGAACACAGAGCTCCAAAAAACATTTCAGGATATAATGGTTGCTATCAGAGAGAGTCAGTGTGATCTTTCATGTTCCGACGATGGGGAGGATGGGGAAGATTATGATGATTAAGAAACGGCTCAGGGCCAGATAAGCAAAGATGACAAACATGACTGGGTGATGGGCTCATTCACAAAAACGGTGCCGCAGTACCTTGAGACCTTTCGTCAGAAACAGATGAAGCTTGTCCAATTGATACAACGGTGATGGGAAGAGGCAGCCGAATACTTGGGTGTAACAGATAAGAAGTGTGGCACATCCGGTTTGCAGGTTCCGCCAGTCGTTAAACCGCCAACAGATGTTGCTGTTGCAGCACCTATACTGCCATCAATTGGAGAGAATCTGGTGTGACATGACATTGTGCCCGGATTATCGCGAATGCCGCACGGGACCTCTCGACCAGGTAGTAGTAATAGTAAGCTAGGTTCTGTCAAGCCGCAAGCAAACACCAGTATATCAGATCCTGTGCCAGGCATAAAGCCCGATTCAGCACTCAGTCAGAATGTGTAGCCAGTTTAAGTTGTGAGCTTTTACCCCAGCATATAGCCTCCACACCAAATCACAATATAGATATTCTATTCAGACAAAAACATGGTGATGGCTCCTGCCAGTGCGGAGGAATAGAGGGACAAATTGGTAGTGTTGAAGTCATATCCCAGTGAAAAGAAATATGCGTACCAATCTTGCTATGTGTCTGATTTTAATTGATATCAGTGACCAAATTGTGAGACATGATAATTGGTCTGTGCATGTGTAAGGGTCCAATGCACCATCTGAAGATTCTATAATTTACATGAGGCTGTACGATGGCCAAAACATTCAATTGCTCTGTGCAGGTTACAGTACAGTGCGAAAGCAACCGCTATATTTGAGACAAAATGTACATCCAAATTATAGGTCAGTGATATCATGCAAGTCATCCGAGGAGACGTCTGTGCCCAATGTGAATCTTTCTGAATGACACCTGCTATGCTGCATCCAACCAAGCTTACAACCGCATAACTCTCCCTACAGACCTGCTGGACACTGTTGAGATAATTGAAATTGCTTATGATAAATGATGGAATTCAAGGAGAGGGAGATAGATGAAGAAAGGTGAGGAAGTCAAGCGATATTTACAAAAACTGCTAAAATAATTTATATTGCATAAATTGCGGGCTGAAAGCAGAGGAATGCGATAAGGCCAAATCATATCTCCCTCAGAAAACGTGGATACAGGATGATCAGCAATTCAGAGGTAACAAAGCTTTTAAATGCAAATGATATTACTCAGAAACGCGAGGTTGGATGTTAATAATTAGTGCACAATTTGATGCGTTCAATTAGTGAATGTAAGAATGCCGTTTCAATGTTATTAATGTGACCGTCAACAGTACGTCAACAATTGTTAGTCTTATATACTCAGCAATCAAATTGCTACATTGTCACATTCTGTATTTACTGGTCGGCATTATAGCGAAAAAGGCAAACGACAGCCACATTGCCCCATCTGAAAAATGAGTGTCAATGGACTATTAACAATTTTTGGCGTGGCATCTTGAACAATCCAAAAGGCGGAATGGTAACATCAATACAGAATCGAACCATCGGCCGCCATTCTAGGCAAAATTACTTTTGGTGACAAAACCTATGTATGCCGTAAAATTAAGAGTCAACAGAGGGTCAACTATTTTAGGCCATTGATCTTCATTAATTACAGAGCCGTACAGCACCATTGACCAATAATCGAACTTTTGGCCGCATGTCTAAGCAAAAGTGCATCAAACAACATTGTAACTATATCCAAAATCGACTGTCAAAGGCACTTCAACAGAACGTCAACAGAGCGTCAACGGAGAGTCAACAATTTTTGATCTTGTATCCTAGATAATCTAAGGGCCATGGGACGCACCATACCTACAATCAGTCAATTGGCAGCATTTTTGTAGCAACAATACAACCTACAATATTGTGTCCGCCTTCTACAATTGAGTTTCCACTGAGCTTCAACAATTTTCGAGGCAGCACAGTAAGAAACACAGCAATGAAGGGAATTGCGCTGTTCCGACATTGAGTTTTACACGGTCAGGCTTTTCAAACTGTCCTTGGATACCACTTCACAAATGTTCATTCAATGTCTCATAGATCTAATTTTTTTTGCTTATAGCTCTAGAGTCAATATGTAACAACCAGCACTGTGTTCCACTATAACATTACGTTCGGAGGTAACTCCAGTCATATTATGTAGCTTTCTCATTTCCACCGCCAAATCAGATTCACGATCTTTCAATACCTCAATGCTAGAGGTTAACGTATTTCTCGGTCTAACTGCCCACAGACTAGCAACAGATCATGCAATCAAGCACGCAAGCACCTGAGCAGGGATTCATATTGTCCCAGCTCCGGAGCTTAATTTTCACCCCACCACCGCACCACCGCAACCATGGGCATAGTGAGGCACAGAGATCTGGCCGCTGACACATCCGGCGGGCCAAATGTGCATATCGTACTGAGGAAGTGATATCCTTCTGTGGATCAGCATCAACATATGGCATTCTATTCGGTACTATGTGAGATTGTGTCAGTCAATTGAGAGGAGCTCAACCCCGCAGTGCTGCAAATGGGAAAGGGCCGCTACATACACCAGACGAAGAGAACTCCATTGTAATGTTATGTGAGGCTGCGGATGACCCAGGACACCGACTTCAAGGAACTTATTTGTGGAATTTGCGATATCTCTACTACCTCCGCAATGCCGCCGCCAATAGGGGATACACTGGATTAATTGCTTCCTGTATCATCATCATGGATTTAATAGCATGTTTAGTTAGCGCCTGGATTGCCAAAGGGCAAATTCAACTCACCCTGTCATCCTGAGAGACTTCTTCTGCAATGTAAGTTAGTTTAGTATACTTCAATATTTTTGACTAACTACCTGTATTGCAGAGTGGAATACTTATTAGAAAGCTCAATGCTCATCCAGAAACATTTACAATATCGATGAAAAGAGGTTCATCCTTGTTCAGGCTTTCAATGTCAAGGTTATCTATGGTAGAGGCCGAAGGAATCTCCAGTATATTCAGGATTGACACCGGGAAATGGTTACAGTTATAGAGCATATCTCCAAGTCTGCAGCCAGTAAGGTTATACCCCCCATGTATATCCATAAGGGTGGAAAGCATATACTATGCTGGGGTTCGGGCAAAGAGCAGGCTACCTTTGCTTGATCATCTAAAAGCTGGACTGTCAATGAATTAGGTTTAGAATGTGTGGGAAAGAACATTGAAAATTTCACTGCTCCAGTGTAGGTACCATTGAAATGCTCTCCTGATCCTGCTGACTCCGGTAGTGCTAAGCAAAAGCCGTGTACTCATGTTCTTGAAGGACATGCATTACATTTGACATAGCAGTTTTTCAATTTTTGCTTACAATGTAATATTCACCCTATTTGCCTCTCAGCACACCCCAGAGCCGTTAGCAAATTAGTGCATAGTGTATTACACCGTGTCATTCATTGAACACCTTCTTCTCTAAAGCTCAAGTCTCTTATAGGTCAGCTGGGAAGGTGTGCCCAGGGGGCACTTGAAGACAAAGAATTGGGGGAGAAAATGGTGAGATTTCTTCGTTCTGGGGCCAAGCATACCACTGCAGCCACAGCTAAAGACTGGCACCACCTTAGTAAAGTATGTTTGTATACCGCTGAGGACGTAGTTCAGCTCAGAGAAGAGAGAGAGCAGATTCATCAAGAAAAATCGGCCGAAATCAACAAGCACCCGGATAAGGCTGCAGCTAAAGCAGCACCAGTAGGAAATGGACTCAAATGGTCCAAACATGCGGAAAAGCAGGGTGTAGGTTTAAAGAAGGTGGATACAACTTTTCTTAGTGATTGGGAGGATGAGGAAGAAGATATCACAGATGGAGGGGGGTGGGATAATGAGAAAAGTGAGGGGGAGGAGGGCTCTGTTATACAAGTTAGAAGTATGCAGTGCCCAGTTAATGCTCTAGAGCATGGAAACAGGGGAGAAGCGGTCAATGGTGAACGTGAAGTAGTTACAAGGTCAGGGAATGTGGTTGAGAGCGGTCATTGGACTTGATAAAGGTGACCTGCGGGTGGGCGGATTCCTGTCATGGGCGATTACCCGGTAAAATACATTATGATTTCTTCCAAAAATGAGCATTTCTTTATTCGGGATTTGGGTAACCTTACTTTACATATGGTCCTCGATGCTTTGCAGGCTTCAATGAATGAAGACTCGAAATATCTGATTGCTTGGTATAATTCTAGACATGCCCCTTTGTGGATGATTTATTTGCACTGCGGAATTGAGGAGACTGGCAGCCCTGGGATCATATGTATCGTTTGACATGAAAGCTCTTAGCCATCCATCAGCTCATGGGACAAGCGCAATGGGGAAACACTTGCTGGCCAAAACTCACAGCCCAACATGAAATGAATTAACAGTGTGAGGAGTAAATGAATTAACATGTTCAATGGTCGCTGAAACAGTTTTGGCCATGCAGCAGAGGCAATGGAGTTGAGGAATTACAATAGTATGTTCGCAGAGGGAATTGATATTTGACCTCCAGGTTGATCCATATTGACCGAAATAAAATACAAAATGCTCCACACTGGCAGCCAAGGACATTGAAACTTCTGAATTTGACCAAGTAATGTGGAATCACAACCTCATGTTAGGATTTGTTTCGGCACATATTCCAGAAAATACATACGATATCAAATATGTACCTCTGACAGTCATAGAAGGCATTATGCTACAATCTAGTGCTGCACCCCACTGCGATCCTTAGCAACATTTGGCAGGGGGAATATGCACTGACTGTGGATGAAATTCCGAAGCAATTGCTGTCACAAAGTACAGTCAGTTTAGCGTTGGACGGATGGACATCATTGAACAAACTCATCATAATATCAGTCATTGCTTACCATATGGAACTTGATTGGGCATTGTGTGAAGTTCAACTTGCATTCAGTGAGATTGATCGTCCAGATATGTTTGCTTTTGAAAGCTAATGAACGATGATAGGTCAAGGGCCAACATATTGGAGCAAGGCTAGCCATACATTTGAAGGACATGCTTGATTACTTTCATCTTACCGACAGCTGAGTGATTGGGATTATGATTAATAATGCTTCATTGAATTAGTCAATGACACTCGTATGGCAATGAATACTTGTGCCCTCTGGAATCAAGTGGCCTGCACTGAGCAACCACATACCATGCAAGGCGCACGTCATACAGCTGGCTTTTGGTGCATTCATGAGCAGTCTTGGTGTAAATGGCCGCAACAAGTTTTGGGAAGCCCATGAGCGCAATCAACAATTTGGAGAAAATGAAAAAATAAATATTGGGAAGAGTCGAAGACGTGGATAAGAGGGCAATGCTAGAATCAGTAAGATATGGGCCATGAGACCAGCTTTAGCTAAGATTAAAGAGAAAGTAAGTATTTCAAGATATTTTGAAAGTGCTGAAACTGAACTTCATATAACTGAGAATGTCTGCTGTATGGATTACGCTGACGCCTGGTTGTCGAAACGAATTCATTCACTGTCACAAAGCCAAAATCCACATCTCGGTACTTCTGACTATGGTTGTGATGACGTGTTGGTACTGTACAATGCTGTTGCTCTGCTGCGCCTACCGATTATTGAAATTCATATGTGAGTTGCTCCAACATTCTCATTACAATAATTACTGGCCACTCATTACAACTCTAGATGAATCGAAGATTGTCACGTATGTTATTGAAGTATTGAGGCCATACTGATATTGGACCTGGTTGATGTGGAAGTGGCATACAGTCATATTGGATGATGTTATCACAGTGACCAATGTCATGTTCAATCATATGGACGGCGTTATATGAGCTCTAGCTAAGATGATGACTGAATGGAAGGAGGACTTGCTCATCGCCTTGAAGTTAGCTTCACAAAAGCTGTCCAAATATTATGCCAAATTGACTCCAATGACAGGTATGCTGCTGATTTCGGCACACATTCTCGATTCTTTCCGCAAGTTGCGATCATTCAAAAAGGGTGACAAGTGGATTCATAATTATCGTGAGAATAAAACATCCTAAACAACCCAAGACATGGATGCTTTTCTGAAGTATGTGAAGAATGAACATTGTGCGAAACAACGATGTGTGCTGGTCGATAAACACGAAATCCTACAGTGCATGAATCTCTTCCCCTCTGCAATCGCATCAGCTGCCTGTAAATTATCCAGTGATGAATATGATTCATCCAGTGATGATGAACAATTCTCATCGCCTACAAATGTTGAACAAACAGCACATGGAAGATCTGATTGAGAATTGTGCTTATTGTCCGCCACCAGGCTCTATTTGAATTGACCGCCTGAATCACCAAAGAATGTGGGGAAAATTCACCCAACGCACAATAATAACCACTCCGACCGAATGGAAATTTGCAGCACATTTTTATACCGGACATAGCATACGGAAGGCGCCAGCAACTAGATATTCATTCAAAGTTCGCTGATCTCTCCAATGTGGCATGCAATATATTCTATTCAATAATACCTGGTATCGGAGTGGAGTCCAGTTCTGCCATTGGTTTGAGATTCTATCGGATGCAGGCAGTCACAAACTACCAGTGGCACACTACAGGAAGAAGTCGTTCCAAGGCAGTGTGCTCCAGCCAATAATCAGATTTTGACAGGTGATGACTCAGATTCAGATACTACAAACACTGAAAATGACTCGGAAACACAGAATGCGGTGGTGCCAAGGATTTTGCACAGAATGGCCAAGGCCAGCGACGTTTTGGAGATGTGGCAGGGCACCCATAACCTACGTGCTAAACACAATGAATCATTCACCCAAAAGTTGCAAATTACAGCCGTAGGATATATGTTGGCCACAGAACCGATCTTCAATTCCTACTGGTCACACTTTCATCATGATGGTGTGGCTGCATTTGAACTGTCAGAAAGATCACCTTTGCCACTAGCTTTGTCTGCAAAGGACCCCCTTGGAGGATGAATTCAAAATGTAAACTTCGCCGAATCTGCAGAATCAACAGTCATCCAGTTGCAGGTGATGACAATTGCACACTTGAAAGCATTTCGGACACCAAACAAAGGCAAAACAGCAATGGCAACTTCAATAATCGAAATGACTGTGAAGACGATAGCGTGACCAACTATGGAATCGTATATAGTGCAAGGCATCGGTATGGAGAATCCGGAATGCCCAGTGCAGCGGAAAGCGAGTTGCGCAACAATTATTCCCCAACTGATCTGGTGAAACCGAAGTCAAAATGACAGGCTGAAATGGTGTTTGTGACATTTAATTCAATAAAAACAAGCAGGAATAAGGGAGTGACAAAGAAGTAGGACAGAATGCGTCAGTGTCTTTATGTAGCTTGACTGAGTGTTTCAGTTAGAGATATATTATGTACGAATGATGAGGAGTAGCTTGTGAATATCTGTTGATAAACGGATGTATAGCAGGCGCAAAAAATCTTTTGGCAAGATATCAATTTTACTCATGTCAGAGTGAACAGTGCAAGAATGTTACTGCGCTTGGCTTTTCCAATGGATAGAGTCTCCATCTAACCGCAATGCAACCAACCAGTTCAAATCATGAGGAAAACAATTATCGATGGCAGCAGATATTGAATGGAGAATAGATTGACATGAGTGCCAATAGAGTGTCTACAATTTTTGATCTTGTAAGTATTGTAACCGCACAGTGATCTGGCCACTGTTATGCATAACCAATGTATTGGCAGCTTTTGTAAGCAAAAGAGATTGCAACACCGTTACCACCCAATTCAAATAATGAGCATCAATGGAGTGTCACCGATATATAGCTTTACATATTTGGTAATTTATGATCCGAATAGTTGCAGATATCACTTTAAGAGATTGTGGCAGCCTTGGAGGGCAAAAACAACAGCAACATGCTCACTTCCGTATCCTCAAAATGTGCACCAGCAGAGAGTCAAAAGTTTTAGGTTTTGAATATTTCGTTATGAAGGCACCCCGTAGATCTGCATGCTCCTAACCGAATCATTGACCGCCTTGATAGGCAAACATACAATATATCACAGGTAAAATACAGATTCCAAATTGATCGACATTTCAAACTGCAAAACATCCAA
>WHVE01001441.1:0-12159 GCA_015178995.1 Trichophaea hybrida
AAATCACATTATGATATAATATGAGCTTAAAACTCAATAGAGGTAAAAGAATTGAAGACTGAACTGCTTTATATCCACAACTAATCTAAGCCATTTGATTATTCATTCACTAAAACCAATTACTATTGTTTAAATTCCATTTTAATGTAAAATTCGGACTGCATCTGGAATATAAAACATATTCTAATACTAGAAATGGCTATACATATTAAAAAGCAGCTTGAATAAGTCAATAAAAATGAATTTCCAATATTTTGATAACAAATACAACAAAACAGTTTGTATATCAAATAGAATTATAACTCTGTTCCAGCCAATAGTATTTAATTTAATCTAAGTATTGACAAAAGTCGCTGAAAAAGAATCTGCATACAATAGTACAAACTGATTTACTTTATTAAAAAAACACAAAATCAGAATATTTTTGTAATAATATAACTTGAAGACCCTTTATCTTTAATATCTATAATTTATTTTTGTTTTCATAAATATATTGTACTTAATCACCTTACTTAACCAAAATTTCTTATTGCTAATAGCCAATAGTATTGTACTGCTTTATGGACCAGAAAATGAATAAATAAAAAAAATCTATTAATTTTAATCTTCTCTATATATTTATTAACAAATTTCTCTTATATACAAATTTAATATTTTTCTATATCGATTTACAATTGTTCTACTGATTATTCCATATTAATGTACTTCTATTATCATTACTAGTTTGCTAATTCATTTCAGCTATCTTACCACAATATATTATATACCAATATTGATACCTAGTGTTGGCAACAATATGTGACAGTTTGAAATTATTCTCAAACCTGTTTGATTTGTTGCAAACTGAATCCTGCCAAGAAATTGACCTCAAACCCCATCATTTCATTCCGAAATTTCAAACGAAAATAAGAAAATAAGTTCTTCATTAGCAAAAACAATTTTGAAAATCTGAGGTTTCTAAGGTCGCTGCCGTGTTTCTGAGGTTTCTGAAATTGGTTCGTGCGATAATTACTCGAATAACTTTTCTGAAAGGTTGTTGATGTCGCTGAGGGATGCGATCATGTGGCTTTGTCACTGAAGTCTCTCAGTGCACAGAGAGATTTCTTCGTTGCCATGCAACTTTGTCAACTCATTTTGACGTTTTTGGACTTCCCAATGAGTTCTCGCTTCATACTTCAATTTTGATTTCACAATATCTACATTATTTTTATTTCACACAATCCGTTTCATCACAATTTCTTTGAGTCCAAACATCTCGATCATGCATTGCACCACATAGTTCAATTATACAATCATAACATATTCATCTGCTTTCGAACCTTGAATAATAAACAAAGATTTTTCCAATCACATCCAACCGCATAAATACGTTCTGCACTCGTCACGTCAACCAATCTACTAGTCATAAAACAAGTTGAACGTGTTCAACACAATTGTGTTATTTACAAACCATTTATTGTTATTGTCAGCAATGTCATATGGGATAATATGGGCAGCTCGTTCAATCAATCTGAGGGGTACAATGTAATACAATCCAACGCAGATGTTAAGCCTTCGTCAAGTGAAATCATTCTCCTGAGGTTTTTCCTGCACCGTCAACAGGCCAGAAGGTTGACGGATTGGACCTGGTATTAAAGTTGTGACAAGTGCTAAAGGAGTGATGACCCCGAACATGCTCTTCTGAGCGATGAATCGACTGTTTAAAGACACTGGTATTCTTTCCTGAGTGGATGCAAAGTTTCCTTCCACATACTGATATGGCCAAAGAAATACATTGTCATTTCGTGCCTGCTTAAACTTCCATGACGGTTCAGTGCCTGGGCATCATACAACATGTACATCTTCTTCATCTCCTTTGAAGTTCGCAACTGGTAGAGCAGCAGCAGTGTAGCGAGTGTAGGTAACCTCGCCCAGGCGAGCAAAAGCTTCGTCATTGTCAACAAAAATCAAAATATTGCTGAAGCGTTTGAAACTCCATGTGATGAGTGTTTGAAGCCATCTTGTAGGCAATCCACACCATGCAGCGAGCTCAAAAAGAGTCATGACGTCTGTACGAATGCCCTTCAGCTTTTGAACAGCAGACAGTTTGTTCAGAGTTGTATGATTGCCCAGACGAAGCATCTGGGCATGGTGATTGAGATATCCGAATGCAAAGAATTTACTTCATGTATTCGTACACAGAATCTGCTCGGTCGCCGCATTTCTATTGAATATACGGTATGCAGCCTTGATGTTCATCATCGCTAGTGTTAGCAATGGTTCCGGATAACCTGGCTGCGGTCTGGTTCAGAACTGGACCCGTGTGCCCGGGTCGGTTCTGGAACCACCAAGGAACCAAACCGACCAATCACAAGTGGTTCCAACCCGGAACCGAACCGAAACCCACTGGGTTTTGGCAGGTTTTACCTGCAGCAGAGTCTCATTTTTCATCGGCCCCAATAATGACAGCTTTTCTGCTCCAAATAAGTATTAGTGTTCTGATTGGATCACGACATGTTATATACATAGATTATGCAGTTTTTGACGCTCTTTCACCTCCCGGTCTCCGATTTGCAATACGATTAGTATTCGTTGAGTCGCTGTGAAATAAAGCCGAAAATGGGGCCAAAATCGACTGTTTGTCGCAGCCACTCAACGAATACTAATCGTATCACAAATCGGTGACCGGGAGGTGACAGAGCATCATAAACTGCATAATCGACGTATACAACATATTGCAATCCAATCAGAACTTAAATACTTAATGGGAGCGATAGTTTTACAAAAAAAACCGGCCAAAACCAATCAGGTGTGGGTCGGTTCCGGGTTGGAACCACTTGTGATTCGGCACTTCGGTTCCATGGGCCGTTCAGAACCGGAACCGACCCAGACTCATAATTTGGAACCGTTGCTTACACTAATCATCGCATGCTCCGGATGTTCGGAGCTAACATATGATATGTGGCCAAGCTGGTGAATATGATGACAGAAGTGAGTTACGAGATGCATTTTAATGAAGTTGATATCAGATTCCTTACTGAGATTTGCTTGAACTTCGAACTCAATTGTTTGCCTATCTTGTTCCATAGAATGCGTCTTTGCTGCGTTCGACAGGGATCTCCAGCCTGGTTCCGATTCTCTTCCCGATTTCAAATCTTCTGATAGTTGTTTCCCCAACACCTCTGCAACCTTTTTCTTAGACTTTGTCACGTGGAAGCAAGTGAATACTTCATTTGAGTGGTGAAAATTTGCAAGATAACATCCCATATATCCGACAGCTGCGCCAGTGTGATTGTGGTACTTTGTCATGAGATGGAAATAAATTAAACTTTTAACACAAAGTATGGCGTCTCTAAATGGTTGCTGTTGTTCGGAGCTTGGTTCCAATAGATACGATACAAATAGTGCCAGAAGCATTCGACCGAGCATCTTCATCTCCTTGCCTTGCCATTGTATTACTGCAGCATATGGCTTTGTGTATGGTGTGAATCCCAGGTATGGTGACATTTGATGCCAAATCCGGTTAAATCGGTCCATCCGATTGTGATCTTCAAGAAATGGAATTACCCAATCCATCAGATGCTTCAAGATGCCAAGGTGGATGGTGTGAAGCACGTCTGGTACTAAGAGACTCACCCAATCGAGTGACTTAAGTGCCCATAAGACTCCTTCAGTTTGCCAAACGCCTCGATCATCCAAGCATTGGTGGGCAGCATCTCTTGTTGATCGAGCGACATCTGTATTGGTTGTAGTAATGAATGTCAGGAAGTAGTCAGCAACGTTTCTCCATGGTGCAGGCGAAAAAGCTGAACTACTGAACGAAGCCTTTGGTGCTTCACAACCGTCACAATGACCGGATTGAATTGAGTGGAGGTTGATATTCTGTGAATAGTCAGCCATCCATGCATATATGACGGGAAAGCACAATCGTGTATATCCATCCAAGCATAATATATGCCTGCCATGGTCAGATACTTCATGTAGACACATAAATATTAGCTCGAAGATGCTTCGTAGAACCTCTTGATCATAGTCCTGTTGCGGTTTCAATGCCTGGATTTTGCCAGGTCCTTCACAAGAATGCTTCGGTGGAACCAGAAGAAATACTATCATGACGCAGCACTTCTTCATTGGCTTGAATTGTTCAGATGACCGAATGTTACCCAAACTGAGGTATACAGGCCATTCCTTCTTATTGCCAGAATAATTGGTGAGGTGAGTCTGATCTAAGCTACCGAAAATTGGAATAATAGTGCTGCCAACAGGTTTTGAATTCTACAAATGCTTAGTCAGCTTGGATGCAAAAGCTACGCATCTGAAAGAGCAGAATAAAGTACACACCTATGGATTCCACCACCAGTATCCTGTATGGACTTCGGAGTAGATTTGTTCACCCACCTTGTTATACTCCTTTTTCAGTGTGAATGTCATATGGTCTTTATAAGCTTGTTCTTGGAGGAGAAACTCAATACAAGTTATCGGGTGGCCATGTGAGAATCGCATGAACGAAGGAAGGCCTCCTGCGTTCGAACGTGTGAAAGACACCTTGCCGGTTTTCCATGTTTGCATTCCGTGGTCATAGGTCATGTCATCCATTCTTTTGAAAAGTAGGTGAGACGAAGTAAAAGGTTGATTGGCATCAAGTTTCAAAACACTATCAACTGCAGTCTTGGTGAATCGGTTCTTAACTGCCCATTTGGCGAATCGACACTCCCTCTCACTTGAGAAAGGGCTCCAATCTGTAGATTATTCATCTAGTAGAAGAAACGGACAGTCAAATGGCATTCCAGGGAGCTTAGCATTTAGCCCCACAGATCAAAGTTCTGTTGAATGGGAAGCAGATGGCTGCACCCCTTCGGTCTACGGTTGATCGTTTTCTTCGCCGCTTGAGGCGGATTCTGCATCGGGAGCATTAGGCTCCTGGTTCTCGTCATAGTCGATCTCAGGCTGATCTTGCGCTGGTATAAGAATACATTGGTCTTCAAAGATGTAGCCCTCGTCTGGAAGCATGTTTCACGCGATCGTTCCAACTCTTTCTCCATGCACCTTTCGTAGATGTGTAAAGAAGGACATGAGATAGATTTACACTTGGCCACAGAATATGGACGTCATTCGGGAATACATGATATCAATGAGGCTCCAGAAGCTGAGTATAAGGATTCTGTTTCTAGTCGTAGAATTGACTTGGTCAAATGAAAGCATCGTACATAAAACCAATTGATTGCATCACAAGATTTATATCGTCAGGTCTGGTTGCTTTCATTTTCTCAGGGGTCCGATCGCAGAAAACTTTATGAACCTACGAACTCCCTACAAACAACAATATCTAGACGACAATATCACTTGAGCAGATTCACAGCGTTGAATGAGGGTCAGAGAGCAGGATTCTGCTTGTCCGGGCAAATATATTCGTACCTAATATGCATCTCTTCTGATGCTTACTTCAAAGAAAGTACAATGGTAACTTATACAACATATAGTCAAGTATAGAGGAGCATCTACTATTATCAGACCGCACTACATCATTGTATGGGATTCAGGGCTGGGTGTCGAGGGTTCAGGGCTCAGGGTTCTAGGGGGTTTAAAATCCAAGAGCAGGAAGCTCAGAGTTGAAAATAGTCTGTAGCTAACGAAACAAAGACTGTAGGCAAGAGACTCGATCTGGGAATACTGAATGTGAAAGAAGTGAAAGCCGAAGCTAATCGATTGTTTTATAGATGGGAGAATGAGTGAAGAAAGAAACTGATCGTCTGCCAAACGCCTGATATATATATTGCAATTCACTCGTTCCATAATACATCTGAACTCCTGCTTTCTTTGTACATCACTTTTGCACGATTCCATTGTTTCCCTGATCCGAAACTGAATTCCATTCTCGTCGTGCTTTAGCCTCCGTTCGAAAGCTGATTTCATTTTTGTTGTGCTTTAGCCTCCATTCCAAACTTGATTGCGTTGTCGTCGTGCTTTAGCCTCTGTTTGAAACCTGATTTCATTCTCGTCATGCTTTAGCCTCCTTTCGAAACTTGATTTCGTTCTCGTTGTTCTTTGGCCTCTGTTTGGAACCTGATTTTATTCTCGTCGTCTTTAACCTGTCATATTACTCACCAATTATCACTCCACCATCGATCGTCACTCAGCACAACTGTGACAGTAGCTCCCCCTCTCCAATGCCGAGTACCTACAAGGTTCACAACCCGGCCTTGCCTGGTTGTTCAGTGTGAAAATTGTCGATAACTTTAAGTCCGTCTATGTTTGCCGCAGGCTCCCAGCTGCGCTCGTCGTAACCCCTCCAGTTTACGAGATATTGCAATTGCCTTCAGAACAACCTGCAATCGTCCATCCGTTCGACTGCGTACTCTTCTTCTCCTTCCACTATCACTGGTAGTGGGGGTTCTTGTATTTGTATTGGAAGAGGGTTCCTAGCAGCGCTTTCTAGTCGAGATATCAGTTGAACATCATGAATGCGTAGCAGGCATGGTAATTTGATCCGATAAGTTCAGGGGCTAATAACTTCGGTGATATTATATGGCCATATGCGTTTCCAGTCAAGTTTCTTGCTTGGTTGGGTTGTTGATGTATTTTGTACGTCCAACCAAACTTTATCGCCGACTTCCAATACTGTGCCGACCCTTCAGGACTTGTTGACCTGTCTGAAATGTACGGCCTGAGCCCTGTTCATCCCAGCTCTGAGTTCGCTAAAAAGTTGTTCCATCTGTTGGACCATCTGCTGAGCATTGACTTCGCAAATGTTGTTCGGATCTTTAATTGGATGTTGGCCGCAAGTCATTAGTGGATGAAAGCCGTAGATACGAAAGAATGTGGAGAAATTGGTTGTCCCTGAGGTATGATTATTAACCGCGAACTCTGCCAATGGTAGCCACCGGACCAAATCGTTCTGCTGATAATTAACCATGTTCCAGAGTTGTTGTTCCATTACCGCGTTGACTCTTTCAGTTTGGCCGTCGGTCTGAGGATGAAACGCGGTATACAGACTTCATTCGATACCCAACCCTTCGCAGACATGTTTCCAAAATTCCGAAGCGAATTTCGGTCCTCGATTGGACACTATTGTTTCGGGCAGTCCGGGCAGTCTGAACACTTCTTTGACATACATTTCCCCTAGCTTCTTTCCATCTACTTTTTGATTGCCAGGTACCAGGTATCGCATCTGTGTTAGGCGATCGACAACTACCCCTATTGCGTTGAACCCTTCGCTTTCTGGTAGTCCGACTACGAAGTCCATGCTCAAGTTCTTCCATGGTTGCTCTGGGATTTCTAATGGTCGTAACAAGCTATGAGTCTTTCCGTGGGTTGCCTTGCTCCTCTGGCAGGTGTGGCAATTTCGTACATAGCGGTCCATGTCCTTCCTTATCCGATTCCAGGAATGGCTTTGGCTTAGCCGGTTGTAGGTTTGTGCTCGTCCTGGGTGTCCCACAACGGGTGAATCGTGGCATTCTTGGAACCGCTTGAGCTTTTCCTCCTCCGTTGGTTGAGCTTGTTGCGATTCAAAGATTTCTAGTAACTGCTTGTTTTTTACCCCATTGCATAACTCTTCAGGACTTGCTGAGTCATTGTCAAAGTTGACAGTTTCTGCGAAAGCCACTATCAACGATTTGCGTAACTCCTTGTCGAGATGTTCCATTTTTAGCACACTTTGCTGGGTTTTTCTGCCCACCCCTTCAGAGGAATGTCTCCTGGCATTCTTGTGAGTGCATCTGACTTCTGTCTTTGTTTGCCTGGGCAGTAAACAATTTTAAACTTGAAACGGGAAAGAAATGCGGACCACCTTGTTTGCCTCCGGTTCAATAGCTTCGAAGTCTGGAAGTATTCCAGGTTCTTGTGATGCGTGAGAATCTCCATTGGGTGTTCTGAACCTTCGCACTCAGGCCTCCACTGTTCCAAACTTTTGACTATTGCTCTTAATTCTGGATTATAAATTTCGTAATTTTCTTTGGCAGGCAAATGTTTTTTGGAAAAGAAGACCACTGGGTGTAGTACTCCATGATCATTGTACTGAGAAAGGACTCCTGCCGATACATAGATCGAAGCTTCAGTTTCTAGAACTATCTCATTTTCATAATCGAAATGGGCTAGCACTGGGGTTCTTGTACAGGCTATCTTGGGTTCGGTGAATACTCATTTCTGATCAGGTCATCAGTGAAAAGGTTCTAGTTTTTTCATCACTTTTGATAGCGGTTGCACCACCATGTGGTAATTTCGTATGAACCGTCAATAGAAGTTAACAAAGTTCAAAACGGCTTGGACTTCTTTGAGTTTCTTTGATACTTCCCAGTTTTTGACCGCTTGAACTTTCTCCAGTTCCATTCTGATTCCCTTTACTCTGACAATTAATCCTAGATATTTGACTTCTTCCTTGGAAAATTCGCACTTCTCTGCTTTTAGGTAGAGACCGGCTTGCTTGAGTGATGTCGTTACTTCTTGGACGTGCGCTTTATGTTTCTTCACATTATCGCTATAAATAAGGATGTCATCTAAAAAGGCTCTGAAGAATATGTCCAGGAAGAGTCGTAGTGTATCGTTGATGAATTCTTGAAAGGATGCTGGTGTATTGGTGAGTCCGAGAGGCATAAGCAGGGATTCAAAAAGTCCATATCGGGTCCTGAAAGCCGTTTTCCATTCATCCCCTGCTGTGATTCAAATCATGTCATATGCATCACGGACGTCTAGCTTGGTGTAATAGCGAGCCTCTGAGAGTCTTAGCAAGGTTTCTTGGATTAATGGTAGGGGGTACCGGTTTTTTATCGTTCTTTCATTTAGGCCTTGGTAATTGACACAGAGTCTTAAACCTCCTCCCGGCTTTGGGGCGAAAAGAACTGGAGCTGTGCAATATGATGAAGACGACCGGATAAATCCCTTGGACAAGTCCTTCTCTATCCACTCTTTTAAAACTTGTAGCTCTTCTCGGGAAATGCTGTAAATTGGTCCAAACGGTGGGGTGAACCCCTCTTGCCGCTTGATTTGATGATCGTAGGGTCGGTGCGGTGGTAGCATTTCTGTGACTACCCTGCAGCACAGGGGTAGGAAGTCATGGTATTGCTTGGGGATGACTTCTTCGAGGGGTTTCTCCTCTAGGTCCTGAATTTCCAAGGCTGTATTGCATTTGTACAGTGTGACGGCGTAAACCTTGAGTTTCTCTCTTCTTATTTTCCTCACGGGAGGTGATGCTGCTACCACGCAGATGTCTATTATCGGCCCTTCTGGATCTGCTGCTGTTTCCATATCATTGCCCCATACCATTACGCTCGAATGGTGTTGGCAGTATTGTTGGCAGTAGCTGCTTTCAAAACCAATCCTGCAACTTTGAAATTTGACTGTTACATCGTAAAGTTGTAACCATGGTAGCCCTAACACGATCGGATAATGTCCTAACTTTGTTACTAACGCTGGCAATTGCTGCTGATGTGATTGTATTCCCATGTTTACCTTGGCAATGGTTGTAATGGTTCCTGATTCGATGGGCGTTCCATCGATTACCTCTAACTCTCTTGACTCTCGTAATTCCTTCTCTTCTAATTGATGATGGCGAACCAAATCTTTGTCCACAAATGCTATTCTCGTGGCTCAGCAGTCAATTAAAGCGTGCGCATCGATTAACCTGTCTCCGATTTTCAGCGAACATTTCACATCATAATACTTACTTTCCATTAAAGACTCCTTAATTTCTGCACTACTAATCGAGAACTGTGAAATTCCCAAACGAGATTCAACAACTGTAGACCAAGGAGATTTGTGCGCAGTGCAATGGCCATCTTTATTGCACTGGCCTAGACATTTCCCGACTCGATTTCGTTTCCTTCCCTTGTTCCCGAATCTGCGTCCATTTCATTTGCTCCTTTCTTAAAAGGTGTTACTTCGACCTGTCCTGTTGCTGCTTTCAATTTTCTCGGGCATGATGTCGCGAAATGCCTGATATCCCGCAGTACATACAGAGTCCTCCGTCCCTTCGCCGCTTGCATTCTTCCAGAGTAATCTTCCTCCCCTTGACTGCTGAAAGGTCCATTGGAGCAGGGCCGTGGTAACCTGTCACAGTGCCTGCTGGTGCTGTTTCTGGGGCAGGTATGGTGTTGCTTGTGGTTTCCTGTGTCTTTGACCCTGCTGTCCATCTTCCTGACTTTCTCTCCGGAGCTCGGGCGCGTATTTGGAAGTCTATTTTTGCGCACATTTTGACAAACTTCGTGAGGTCCGACGGGATGTCGCAGTGCTGTCGAGAGTCCTTTAGCTCCTCAGATAGACCATGTCGTAATACTTCCAACTGGGCTGTTTCATTCAAATCGACGTTAGGTACCCACCGTTGGAATTCTACATAGTATTGGGCAAATTCTCGATTCTTTTGCTTAAGTTTGAGCATTTCCCGATTTGCTGTGGCCCGTATGTTCTGGTATCCGAAAGCCAATTGCAATAGGTCCAGCAGTTTGTCTAGTGACTCTAACTTCAGATCTCTGGTTTTCCTGTTGATGTACGGTGGAATTTGATTCAGGGCCATGCCTTTTAGTCGATTTGCCGCGTACCACATATTGGATTGTTCGCTCAAGAATTGTCCCGGTTCATCCGCCATTTGCATGGCTAGTTGCGCCATCCATATTCGAAGTGCCCATCAGTCTGTTCCTGAAAATCAGAGAATTTCGCTGCCTTTATGTCTTCTGATACTACCACCATTACCACCATTCTTTGGGAGTGCAAGCCGTCTTTTGACCTGATCCCGATATTCGTTTCTCTCTTCTCCAATTTATTCCAAATGCTCCTGTGTATCCTCCAGATCCTGCCTTTATACCTCCATATCTGTCGGCATTCTGTTTGCCAGTCGTTGTTCTAAATCAGTGACTTTGGTCTGTAAGTCCCCAGGTGTACAGGCGGGCACTCTCACTTCGAAGTCCTTTACTTTGTGTTGTGTTAATGCCAGTTCTTGGTCCGTGTTCTCTTTGTTTGTTAGGAGGTCCTTTCCTTCTTTCATAAGGGCAGAGTTCTTGTCTCTGGTTTCTGCAATGGTTGTTTCTTGGGTGGCGATTTGTTCGTTATATTGCTCTGATTGATTCTCGATTTGAGATGCTGGTACTCCTGCCATGCCAGCTATATAGTCTTTCATTTTGTTGACTGTTGTCAGGGCATCTTGTTGATTAAACTTCGTAAAATCCACCAATATCATTTGTGCCATTATATCTTGATCCACTCTCGCAATCCCAATATAGCAAGATCTTTCTCTCATACTGCTCCTTGACATGGCTACTTGCATCTTTGAAGGGTAATTGATGAAGATAGTTGTTGATATCAATACCTAGTAAGCGTTCTTCCTCTATAGACTGATCCCAGATGTGTTCCCACTTGATGTTTGTCCAGTAAATCCAGCAATTGTTGGAACAGGGGATATTGCAGCGACCAAAGCTGTTCGCATTCCAGCACATCAACGCCTGGTTATATACCAAGGCAAAAGGGTTTTGAGACCAAGGGTCCACTGTGAACAAAGAATACAATCGCCTTGCTCAATGCAATCAAAAAAGGTATCCAATTTGTCTATACCGCAGATGCAGGTCGGTATTTCGGCCCAATCCTGAATTGCTCCGCAGTTGCAGTGGATAGTTGGGTTTGGAAAATCGTGGTCTAGGTCTGCTTCTTGTTCTAAACAGTAGCAAAAATAAATACAGTCGCAGGTCATTTCGTCCTTGCTTATGTATTTGGAAGTGGCACTGGTTGCCAATAATCTCTGGATTCATAGGTCTTCGAAAGGTCCACAAGCAAGATAAACAGATTTGTCTCCAGTAAGATTGGATAACCAATCAATTGTCGAAATTGCTTGCTAATTTGAAAACGTTGCAAGACGTGTTGCAAATGCGATGACAATAATAGCAACCTAAACGGTGAGGATAACGGCACATAAAATACGCATGTAACCAGTAGAATCTATTTTAGACTCGTTCTTCTGTCAGGGATTCAGGGCTGGGTGTCGAGGGTTCAGGGCTCAGGGCTCTAGGGGTTATGAAATCCAAGAGCAGGAAGCTCAGAGTGGAAAATAGCCTGTAGTTAAAGAAACAAAGACTGTACGCAAAACACCCGATCCAGGATCACCGAATGTGAAAGAAGTGACAGCTGAAGCTAATTGATTGTTTTATAAACGTGAGAACGAGTAAAGAAAGAACTTATCGTCCGCCAAACGCCTGGTTTATA
>WHVE01001442.1:0-12129 GCA_015178995.1 Trichophaea hybrida
CAGATATGGGTGCACGTTGTGTGCCACTGCAGTAGGTGGAAAAGACATCTGAGAGTGCTCTGCAATGCAGTAGGGAATGCAATGGGCTGAAAACATATGGATGCGGACATGTTCTGGTCTCTGAGCTGTTATCAATCATCTTGGGTGACCAGGCTGTGATGGACTTTCTCGCGTCTACTGATCTTGGGTAGATCCCGCCCACGCGCTCAGATGCAGGTCGTAAAGGTGGCCTCAGTTGAATTATGGTACATTTGGTGGGGTGTGGCATTTTTGCTCCTATCTGTCTTTCTTTTTTGTTTTGTGGACGTGGTGAACATTTTCTATCGTTCTGTACTGTGTTTGCGGAGATGAGAGGTAGTAAGTGGGAGCTCTGCCATCTAGCCAGCTCGCCCAGAGCCGGGGGTGTGTTTAGGCCCTGTCATACTCTAGTTAGAGTGAATAAGGTATGAACAAAACACAAAAAAACAAAAAAAAACTATATTGTTAGGAAAGCAATGTTTCTGAAGAAGGTATTCTTTCAAGCCATATCACTATACATCATGCCGTATACGTGCTGTTTTATCTTTCCCAACATTTTGTTTTCCATTATAAAAATTTGTACCCTTATGTTTTCTATAAGGTTTCTCAAGTAACCATACCAGTTGTACAACTCCAAAGACAATATCCAACCTAAATCTCTGAAAACCATAGGTATTATACTCCACCAAACATCCTGACAATGACTCATCAAAGTAGCTATACCGATTAGCAAAGACTCATGACCACTTGTACCTATCGAAAGGTCGCCAAGTGGTACATTTGTAATTCCTCAAAGTGGATTTGGATCTGATATTCACATACAAGATATCTATACCGTGATTTGAAATGAAATCGCCTTCATTCGATTGTCTGACAACAACAAGTAGATCACACCGTTCCAGTCAATGATGAAGTACAACATTCCGGAATGAGTTATTAAGCTTGTGGAAGAATTTCATGTAGATGTGCAATTCATGGAGTCATTCATTCACGCAGCAAGGGAGATGAATTTCGACATTTAAATGGCCCTGCCACATTTCACCCAACGCTATGAAGAGCTTATTTCAAGGCAGACAGACATATCCGATGCCATGCACCTGGGTGTGGCCAAGATGGACAGGGCTCAATTTGAGAAAAATTCCATTATAGTTATTCAACTTCAAGTATTTGCGGCTATCATTCAAATAGCTTTTGCTGTTATGACAGTCCCTTCTACAGAAACCAATAGAGACCTGTAGAAATATAATAGCTAATACATACTTCGTGCCCATCAGGTGTAGACTGCTCTCGACAATCTGCCCAACACAGAGGAATATTCTCGACAAGAAATAGCCCTGCAAGTATATGGCAAATGGCAGGAATTTGAAACCATTTCAGGCAATGCTAGAGAAGGTGGGAACAGATGTTTGGGTCATATGCTGAAGTTTTAGCAGAGGCCAAGATAATGTAAGATGTCCAGAGGGACACACAGAAAAAGGTGGACAACACAGAACAGCCGAGGTAGGAGGCGAACGAAGAGATAAAAATTAACTCCAAGTGCAATTTCACTGAGGTCACCAGAGCCTTTCAGATAAAGCTTTCATATGAAAGAATAAAAACATCAGGACACTGTTTGGCCAGGTGATATGGTGGCCGGGTAACCACCCGGTAAAAAGTGACTTCGCATGAGTGCAATGGCAGTGAAGTGATAATCTTACCAAAAAACGACTCTACAATATGTTTATGTCCATGTGTGCAACCGTATCTACCCGGATTTGTTCGTACATGGCCGTATACGGCTGCATTGTTATTCACTATGATTGGTCTTCAATCATTTCATTCATTTTGCTTATGGGATTTCATGGATACCCCTATTTCGATGTGTTGCAATTTATATCTGAACCAGAAATCATATGAATTTGACAGCTACCAATTGCAGAACCAGAGAGTCTAAATCAGTATTCCGAATTGAGATTGATGGTAGCAAAGATGATAACAAGATGATTCTGGAGGGCTATCGGCCAGAGATGCATCAAGGATCAAGTCAGTGGTGGTCGAAGCTGATCAAAATTTGACAAATACGTTACACATCGTAACAGTGATGAGATCAGATATATTGACTATCCCCAATTTGGGTTGAGTCAGGATTACAGATGTGATTCCGGAGCTAATGTGACCCCGAGTGATGCATCCCTGGCAATGCCGAAACCGGCTGTACTCATGAGATTCCCTGCAATTTCATCCGACAAGCACAAATGTATGTCAACTATCGAGACAAGTCAGATACTATTGATGGAAAACAATTGTGTATCAAATGCTGGCGCAGCGATAATTGACGACATTGCGAACCATGATCATCTTCGAAAATCAAACATAACGTGAAGTTGATAATACTACATGTCCCGATGCCGATTACTATGAGAAGATGTTACTATGGCTGAAGTGAGTTTGACTTACTGGCGAAGGCATTGATTACATTGGTATCATCAAGGATGGTGCCTCGAAATTACAGCATGGCTATGGAAGACATACAGTATCCCAAAAAGCCTTCCAGATAATACAATTACATACAATTGGATCAAATGACAGCGACATACAGAGGCTTCAACTGTAGGTTGATGATAATTGAGCAGCCGTCGCAGATCGTGCTACAGTTCCAAATGGCAGGCATATCACCCAAAGATTGTACAGTGCCTGTCAGGTACAATTCAAGATTACAATGATCAAATGTCCCGATTAGCACCTGATTGAACGACCGATGTGGATCATTGTGTAGAAAGAAAGCCATCAGTACATACTGTATGGAATTTCATTGAACAAGTCAAGGAAACCATATAGCCGAACGAGCAAATACAGATATATGCCCATGGAATGGGACATCAAGAGGATTAGTACGAATACAATGCAGATGATTGGGGTCATAGTTAGTCAGTAATCTCATCATCCACGGGGCTATTGGTTGGGGAACCAGTTGGGCACTGTCCGGAGACCTGCGGATTTGGTATATATATACACTTTGAAGATGTATAATTTATACATGTCGTATGCCAAAGTGTGAATGGAGGGTGCTTGGTCATCAGATAGTTCAGATCGAGTGAGACAAGTACGTGCTTCCCTGAGGCTTATTTGTACCAATGGTGGCAGCTCTGGTGGACGCACTGTTGAGCTGAAGTTGGGGTTGCATAGGAACAATTCTTGGAGTCCTTACGTTGACTTGCAATGCATGTTGCCTTTTGGCTCTGTGTACCCCAGCATGAGTGGAAGTGGTGGGAGTGGACCAGGTAGGAAGATCAGAATACCTTGGGAATATACCAAGATCTATGGCGAGGGTGGAAACGTGTTCCGAAGAAGGCTGTACTGTGAATATTCAAATACTGGGTGGTATTGCTCTGACGATGTATTGGGCAGGGGCAGATTGTCGATGGACATTCTTTCTATGAGTGGGAGTTCTTACTGGGCTGCTGGGGGAGACCATGGAAGCCAACACTGATAGTCAGTGAGATATAACCAAGTCACTGTATGGGCAAACAGGGGGCAGCGGCGGTGGTAGAGGTAGGAGGGTCAACAACAATGGAGGGCCTGAATGACAGCCACCAGGTTGCCGAGTCCAGAAAGGAGTTTCTGGACGGCGGGGCTCCGCACTTCCATTGGCGATCTGTTCTTTTCTAGACTCCCGGACTCCGCGACATCTTTAGCTCCACCTGTTGCACATACAATTAACCTGCACAAAGATGGAGTAGTTATTGAGTCATACGAATCTGAACGGACGTCAGAAACGTGTTTCACATAATATGCATCATCATCGAGCACTCCGATCACTGGTGGGAGTGGCCTAATTGCCCACGAGAAGCTACATGCAAAGATCGTACTGCGGAGGCTTCAAAAGCCACTCATCATCCGTTGCTTTCTTTGCAAAAACGGAAATCGCAAAATAAGTGGCCAACCACAGCAGTAACCGTCAAAAGAACACCGGAAATCGATTCCTAGCATCGAATTGACCCCGGCACGACACACCCGGCACCTCCGGACCATCGGATGAGGTTGGACACTTCGCCAACAGAGCGAGTATGCGTCCGCAACACAACGACCAAGCCAGAAACGATGGCGACCACAGGAAGAGAGAGCTCCACCGGGGCAGCAGATGAGGGGATCAGAGCACCCGCCCAAAGAGGAGACACGAATGTGGAGGGAGCTGCAGGAGTGGTAGCGGCGAATGGCACTCCAGGTGACGCATTGGTGACACGTGTCCTCCCCACGACCAGGAGCGCGACCGCAGCTGAGCTGCTGGAGCGCAACGAAAATGGGAAGAGACTGAGGATCGAGAGCCGAGAGGTTTCGAAGGCTCCAGTGGACTGGAGGAGCCTCATGGAAAGGATGGTTCGACAGCAGGCACAGGAGCTGGGGCAGCTGCACCAAACCGCCAGGCAATTGACAAACTTGTTGGAGGCTCACGCAGTACGCGAAGAGGTACAGTGGGCAGGAGGGAAGGCGTGGATGGAACAGAGAGAGGGGAGGTGGGAGTTCCGCCACGAGGAGAACGTGCTGTGGGCAGCAGACATCTGAAACATGGTTGCAGAGATCACGAACGGAAAAAGGAGGGAAGTCCAGAGGGACATTCAGGAAGCAAAGGGTATCACAGACAAGGACTTGGAAATAAATCCGGATGCGATGGAGGAAGTCCAGATACTGACTGAGAGAGTCATGAGTGAGGAAATGAACGCACAGAGACCACAGATGGAGGCCTCAAGGCATGCACCGAGGATTCACCCAGGGGGAAAGGCCATAGCAATTACACCAGCGTCACCGATTGTCACGAGCACACCGCGAGCGATGCCGTTGACATGTTGAGACTAACTGACACTGATCGCCCCACCGAAAAACGGCAATGCACCGAGCAATGCGCCCAAGGGCCCAAACACTGAGGCCAAGGCGGGAAAGGAGCCGGAGAGCCAGCAGCCGAAGCAACAACAGCAACAGCGACAGCAACAACCGAAGAAACTGACATATGCTGAAAAAGCGGCAATGTCGGCCAAAGGACAAAATAAAACGGAAGGGGATTTCCAGGTCTTGGAAAGAAGAAAGAAGAACAAGGAGGAGGAGCAGAACGAAGCGGACAGCCTGAATATCATCCCCAATAACAAAAACACGATGGAGAACAGGAGAGATCCGTTCATGAGGAATCACGCCCTCCCACACTCACAGAAGAAGGACGTCAAGATCGTGTTAGCGATTAACATTGCCTTACATGCTGCAGGTGCCCCGTATCACATTTGGATGACGGACATCACAACCAACGTTAGAGGAACGATCACGGCCCTAGCCGGCACCAATGCATCGAGGAAGCAGATAAGAACACACAAGCAAGCCAAAAATCCGACAAAGGACAAGGCAAAGAGGAGATCCAAGTTCCAGCAACGCAGCAGGGGTCAGAAGAGTCCATCCCTGAGACGCAATGGTCAAAGTCGTACAAGCAAATTGCGGGAAGGCAAAGGACAGTACGTTCCAGGCGCTAGAAAAGGGTGTGGAACGAGGGGCAGATTTGGTGGTAATACAAAAACCGTATCAGGGAAAAGGAAAAGGGGAGGAGTACCAAATTAGCCATCTGGCTTTCAGACCGATCAGAGGGAAGAGAACCATGACAGCGGTGAGAGTGGACACGACAGTTGTGGTCGATGAATTAGGTGACTTCGGAGGCTGAGGGGACATACAGGCCTTTGACGTCACCAACAACAGAGGAATCAAGGTCAGAATCATCACTGTCTGTGACCAAATACTCCAAGAAGATAACGGCAGACCATCAGCCCGACCATCGATGGAGGCGAGATTGGATGAAATGATCGCCAAGGGCAACGTGGTAGTCTGTGGGGATTTCAACGCTCACAGCCCATGGTGGAACAGCGGGTGCAGTCAAAGATGCAGTGCTTGTTTCTTGGAAAACCTCATTTTAAAACGCGACCTAGAAATGATCAACGATGGCCAGCCGACGAGAGTTGCAAGGAAAAACCTCGAGCTGATCGAGTCGATAATTGATGTCTCGCTAGTGAGAGGGGGTCAGGTGACGAATGCATCGGCGAGAACAATGTCAGAGGACGAAGAAGATATAGGGTCGGACCATAACATGATCGAAATAGAGTGGGGGAGAAAATCGGAGGATGTTACGAACCACGAAGTGATTGCGTTGAACATCGATGAAATTGAACGGGAGGATTTAAAGGAGATGAAGAAGAACTGGGGCGAATAGAGCAGAAGCAGGAAGACTTTGTCGGAAGAAAGCACGATCCAAGAGCTGGAGGACGAAGCGAAGGTGATAAAAAACGAAGTCACCAGGGTGCTGAGTCAGAAGGCAAAGCAAGTCAGAATATGTGGGAGATCCAAGAAGTGGTGGAATGCCAGGATAGCGGAGAACAGGAAAATCTTGGGGTTCATCAAGAGAGAAAGAAGAGGAGGCAGAACCATCCACGCATCCGTCAAGATAGCAAGGAAGGAGCTGCGAAAAGCAATAAGAGTGAGCAAGCATCAGCAAAAACACTTTTGAAATTCTGAGGTTTCCGAGGTTTCCGCCGGGATTCCGAGGTTTCTGAAATTGGCTCGTGCGATAATTACTCGAATGACCTTTCTGAAAGGTTGTTGACGTCGCTGAGGCATGCGATCATGCGGCTTCATCGCTGAAGTCTCTCTGTGCACAGAGAGATCTCTTCGTTGCCATGCAACTTTGTCAACTCATTTTGATGTTTTTGAACTTCCCAATTGAGTTCTCGCTTCATACTTAAATTTTGATTTCACGATATCTACATTATTTTTGTTTCACACAATCTGTTTCATCACAATTTCTTCGCGTCCAAACAAATAGATCACGCGTTGCACCACGTAGTTCAATTATAAAATCGTAAAATATTAATCTGCTTTCGAACCTTAGATAATAAACAAAGATTTTTCCAATTACATCCGGCCCCATCAGCGCGTTCTGCACTCGTCACGTCAAGGGATCTACTAGTCATTAAACAAGTTGAACGCGTTCAAATCAATTGTGTTATTCACAAACCATTTATTGTTATCGTCAGCAATGTCATATGGAATGGGATGGGCAGCTCGTTCAATCAATCTGAGAGGTACAACGTAACGCGATCCAACGCAGAAGTTAGGCCTTCGTCGAGTGGAATCATCCACCTGAGGTTTTTCCTGCACCGTCAACAGGCCAGAAGGTTGACGGATCGGACCTGGTATTAAAGTAGTGACAAGTGCTAAAGGAGTCACGACCCCGAACTTGCTCTCCTGAGCGAGGAATAGACAGTTTAAACGCGCTGGTATTCTTCCCCGAGTGGATGCAAAGTTTCCTTCCACATACTGATTTGGCCGAAGAAATACATTGTCATTTCGTGCCCACTTGAACTTCCGTGACGGTTCAGTGCCTGTGCATCGTACGACGTGTACATCTTCTTCATCTCCTTGGAAGTTCGCAACCGGTAGAGCAGCAGCAGTGTAGCGAGTGTAGGTCGCCTCGCCCAGGCGAGCAAATGCTTCGTCATTGTCAACAAAAATCGTGATATCGCTGAAGCGTTTGAAACTCCATGCGATGATCGTTTGAAGCCATCCTTTAGGTAATCCACACCATGCAGCGAGCTCAGAAAGAGTCTTGACGTCTGTACGAATGCCCTTCAGCTTTGGAACCGCAGGCAGTTTGTTTGGAGTTGTATTATCGCCCAGACGAAGCATCTGCGCGTGGTGATTAAGGTTTCGGAATGCAAAGAAGTCTCTTCGTGTGTTCGTACGCAGAATCTGCTCGGTCGCCTCGTTTCTATTTGATATACGGTATGCAGCCTTTATGTCCATCATGGCATGCTCCGGAAGTTCGGAGCTAACATTTGATAGGTGGCCAAGCTGGCGAATATGATGAGAGAAGTGAGTTAGGAGATGCATTTCAACGAAGTTGAAATCAGATTCCTCACTGAGATTTGCTTGAACTTCGAACTCGATCGTTTGCCTATCTTGCTCGATACGACGCGTCTTCGCTGCGTTCGACAGTGATCTCCAGCCTGGTTCCGATTCTCTTCCCAATCTGAAATCTTCTGATAGTTGTTTCCTCAACACCTCTGCAACCTTTTTCTTAGACTTTGTCGCGCGGAAGCGAGCAAATACTTCTTTTGAGCGGTGAAAATTGGCAAGATAACCTTCCATATATCCGATGGTTGCGTCAGTGTGATTGTGGTAATTTGTCATGAGATGGAAATAAATTAAGCTTTTAACGCAAAGTATGGCGTCTCTAAATGGTTGCCGTTGTTCGGAGCTTGGTTCCAATAGACTCGATACACAGAGTGGCAGAAGCGTTCGACCGAGCATCCTCATCTCCTTGCCTTGCCATTGTGTAACTGCAGTATATGGCTTTGTGAATGGTGTAAATCCCGGGTATGGTGACATTTGATGCCAAATCCGGTTAAATCGGTCCATCCGATTGTGATGTTCAAGAAATGCAATTACCCAATCCATCAGATGCTTCAAGATGCCGAGGTGGATGGTGTGAAGCACGTCTGGTACTAAGAGACTCACCCAATCGAGTGACTTAAGCGCCCAGAAGACTCCTTCAGTTTGCCGAACGCCTCGATCGTCCAAGTATTGGCGGGCAGCATCTCTTGTTGATCGAGCGACATCTGTGTCGGTTGCGGTAATCAATTTCAGGAAGTAGTCAGCAAAGTTTCTTCGAGGTGCAGGCGAAGAAGCTGCGCTACCGAACGAAGCCTTTGGTGTTTCACAAACGTGACAATGACCGGATTGAATTGAGTGGAGGTTGATATTCTCTGAATAGTCAGCCGTCCATGCACATATGACGGGAAAGCACAATCGTGTATATCCATCCGAGCATAACATATGCCTGCCATGCTCAGATACTTCGTCCAGACGCGTAAATATTAGCTCGAAGATGCTTCGTAGAACCTCTCGATTATAGTCCTGTTGCTGTTTCAATGCCTGGGTTTTGCCAGGTCCTTTAACAGAATGCTTCGGTGGAACTGGAAGAAACGCTATCATGACGCAGCACTTCTTCGTTGGCTTGCATCGTTCAGATGACCGAATGTTACCCAAGCTCAGGTATACAGGCCATTCCTTCTTATTGCCAGAATAATTCATGAGGTGAGTCTGATCAGAGCTACCGAAAATTGGAATAATAGTGCTGCCGACAGGTTTTGAATTCTACAAATGCTTCGTCAGCTTGGACGCGAAAGCTACGCGTCTGAAAGAGCAGAATAAAGTACACACCTGTTGATTCCACCACCAGTCCCCCGTATGGACTTCGGAGTAGATTCGTTCACCCACCTCGTTATACTCCTTTTTCAGTGCGTATGTCATATGGTCTTTATAAGCCGGTTGTCAGAGGAGGAACTCAATGCAAGTTATCGGGTCGCAATAAAAGAATCGCGTTTACGAAGGAAGGCCTCCTGCGTTCGACGCGTGAAAGACACCTTGCCGGTTTTCGATGTTTGCATTCCGAGGTCATAGATCATGTCATCGATTCTTTTGAAGAGTAGGTGAGAAGAAGTAAAAGGTTGATTGGCATCAAGTTTCAAAAGGCTATCAACTGCAGTCTTGGTGATTCGGTTCTTAACTACCCATTCGGCGAATCGATACTCCCTCTCACTTGAGAAAGGGCTCCAACCTGTAGATTCCTCGTCTAGTAGAAGAAACGGACCATCAAATGGCTTTCCGGGTTGCTTAGCATTTAGCCCCTCAGATCGAAGTTCTGTTGAATGGGAAGCTGATGGCTGCACTGCTTCGGTCCACGGTTGATCGTTTTCTTCGTCGCTTGAGGCGGATCCTGCGTCGGGAGCATTAGGCTCCTCGTCCTCGTCAAAGTCGATCTTGGGCTGATCTTGCTCTGGTATAAGAATAAATCAGTCTTCAAAGATGTAGCCCTCGTCTGGAAACGTGTTTCGCGCGATCGATCCGACTCTTTCTGGTGAACATTTCGTACATGTGTAAAGAAGGACTTTAGATAGATGTACGCTCGGCCACAGAACATGCACGTGATTCGGGAATTCATGATATCAATGAGGCTTCAGAGCTGAGTAAAAGGATTCTGTTTCTAGTCGAAGAATTGACTCGGTCAAACGAAAGCATCGTACGTAAGACCAATTGATTGCATCACGTGATTTTTAACGTCAGGTCTGGTTGCTTTCTTTCTCTCAGGGGTCCGATCGCAGAAAACTTCACGAACCTACGAACTCCCTACAAACGACAATATCTAGACGACAATATCACTTGAGCGCATTCACAGCGTTGAAAGAGGGTAAGAGAGCAAGATTCTGCGCGTCCGGGCGAATAGATTCGTACCTCATATGCATCTCTTCTGATGCTTACTTCAAAAGAAAGCACGATGGTAACTTATACACCATATAGTTAAGTGTAGAGGAGCATCTACTATCATCAGGCCGAACTACGTCATTGCTCTAGAATCAAGGGCGAGTAACCCAAGAACTGTGAACCTGATCATACGAGCATCTGAGCATCGTGACGAGTAACTCACTCTTTACCAAACTCTCATTCGAATACCCATAATCCTTGAAGCCGTTCAACTAGAAGTAAGACATCGTAATACTAGAGCCGTTCAAGAAGAAGCCTGGTGGGTGTGGGGCGGCCAAACATATATATCTCCCATCTCTCCCCCGCAATGACTCCATATTCTCCAGCCTTCTCTTCCTGCTCTTCATACTCTCTCTTACTGATACTTCCGATCATTCTCCTTAGCCATAACTTCCCTGCCCGAGCGCTGGAATCTCTCGTCTGACTCCACGATCAAATTATATCTCACAACTTCGTAAGTATTCTCCCGCATTAGTTGCTCTTTCGAAGAGCTAAGTTCCTCGTTCGAAAGATGGCTCCCAAGAACATTACACATTGGGCCAAGGCTAGGGGATAAAGGATGCTGAGTGGGTTGCGGAGACGCTTGCTGTTGGAGGAACCGGTGCCAGTGCTGGGCGGAGAGATAATATAGTTAGGTCTCAAATCAGAGCTTATGGCCTTGCAAAAGGAATCGATGGTAAGAAAGGCACGGGAGACAAAAAATGGACGGACTTCCTCGAATATCTCGTGCAGACGATCGAGGAATTGACTCCGCACACGGCGAAATTCCAGTGTTATAAGCAAGGCGCACAGACTGACGATGTCGTACAATTCATGGCCGCCCTTGACTATTTCACCCAGGAGGCTCTCCGATCGGCCCGAGTGGCAGGCCTCTTTGAATCGTCTAAAAAGTCAAAGAAACGGGCTGTTGAACTTTGTATGAAATCTCATCCCTCTTTGTGATCTTTCTAACATGCAGTCAGCTGATGATGACGATGAATCCGACTCGCCGACCGAGCAAAAGCGCCGACGAGCCGCGGGAATGGTTTCAGCACCAGAAAGTTCTTCACCGATTGCAATTACAGTTGCATACGTTTCCCCTGAGATGGCCGAGAAGCAAGATGGTCAGAGTTTCACCTATAAGTGGCCTCGGGAGGACGATTCCCTCGTCGTCACAATGAATTCCTTGGGTTCGTCGACCTCCTTGAGTGACCTGACGCAGTCACTGGTACATTCGATCCCCGATTCGACAAGAACTATTCGGGCCATCTTGGCAGTTACGGTAGAGGATGACGGAGTTTTGAAGGCTGCAAGGAAGGACAAGGTGGTAATTCTCCATGACGACCAAGCATTGAGTGGGTGGCTCGCTCGGGCGAGCCATTTAACTGATCCGCTCCTATATGTTGTGTACCATCGCAACCCATCAGATCCTGCACGGCCTGATTCACCGATCCCAGGCAATCGTCCCTTTTTCGACCAATCAGCACTTCTTCCTGAGGCTCCAGATATTCCCGTGTGCGACATTGACGAAGAAGAAGATGTTGAGGATAGTGCATTTAAGGAGAAGCCGCGATCTCTCCCATGGAGCCGGGCGAGCCTGAAAAAGAGGGAGATCATCGTCCAAAAGCGTATCATACGCCAGCAGCGGATGCTGAAATGTATTCGGGCAAGGGCTGTGGGATTTTATGCTGACTGGACAAATACTGAGTTGATGAGTCGGAGGTTACCTGGCTCAATGATAATCCCTACATTATAAATCCTCTGTTGCCGGGAACAATTTCTCTGCCAAAGAAAAAGTAGGTC
>WHVE01001443.1:0-12111 GCA_015178995.1 Trichophaea hybrida
GCCAAGCTGTATCGCGTACAGCCAGACCACATCTTCGATCATCTCCAGCCAACTCGGCTCGCTCTCCAGCCCAGCTTGATCATCTCCAGCCAGCCGAGAGCCAGCCCTACTCGATCCCGTCAGCCAGCGGAGAGCCATTTCGGCTTGATCGCGTCCAGCCAGCCGAAGCCAGCCCAACTCGATCATCTCCAGCCAGCCGAGAGCCAGCCCTACTCGATCGCGTCCAGCCAGCCGAGAGCCATTTCGACTCGATCGCGTCCAGCCAGCCGAGAACCAGACCAGCTCGATTGCGTCCAGCCAGCCGAGAGCCAGAAACCTCGATTTTGATCATCTCGGGCCAGCTAAGCTCGATCGCCTCCAGCCAGCCGAGAGCCACAACAGCTTGATCATCTCCAGCAAGCCGAGAGCCAGCCTGGCTCGATTGTGTCCGTTCGAAGTTACCCGGCTATCGGCTCGACTAGTCAGGCACTCCCTTTTCCACTGCTTTTCTGCCCCCTTACTTTCAACCGTATTTGCACTCTAAGTTTTAAGTTCTAAGTTCTAAGTTCCAAGTTCTAAGTTCCAAGTTCTAAGTTCAACTCTATGATACTTCTCTCTCTCTCACACAGTCACTCTCTTTATTCGCAATGCTAATAGATGTACAGACAATTTTAATTGATGAAACTAACCGGCCAACCGAGAACCAGGTCGTATCGATTGTGTGGGAGATACCATGTCAAGCACTCCTTTTCCACTCCCTTTTCCACCCCCTGACTTTCAACCGTATTTGCACTCTAAGTGCTAAGTTCTAAGTTTTAAGTTCAACTCTATGATGCTTCTCTCTCTCTCTCACGGTGACTCTTTATTTGCAATCCTAATAGATGTACAGACAATTTTAATCGATGTAACCAGCTAGCCGAGCTCGATCATCTCTAGCTAGCCGAGAGGTAGCCCTCCTCGTTCGCGTCCAGCCAGCCGAGAGCCATTTCGACTTGATCGCGTCCAGCTAGCCGAGAACCAACCCAGATCGATCATCTACATCCAGCCGAGAGCCAGCCCTACTCGGTCGCGTCCAGCCGGCTGAGAGCCATTTCGACTCGATCGTGACCAGCCAGCCGAGAGCCAGACCAGCTCGATCGAGTCCAGCCAGCCGAGAACCAACCCAGCTCAATCATCTCCAGCCATCTGAGAGCCATCCCTACTTGATCGCGTCCAGCCAGCCGAGAGCAATTTCAGCTCGATCGCGTCCAGCCAGTTGAGAGCCAGCCCAGCTTGATCTTCTCCAGCCAGTTGAGAGCCAGCCCCACTCGATTGCGTCAAGCCAGCTGAGAGCCATTTTGGCTCGATCGCATCCAGCCAGCCGAAAGCCATTCCAGCTCGATCATCTGCAGCCAGCCGAGAGCCAGACCTACTCGATCGCGTCCAGCCAGTTGAGAGCCAGCCCAGCTCAACCGCCTCCAGCCAGCCTGCATCCAACGCGCCACCCCTGCTCAAAGTGCTGTTCGAAGTGCACAAAGTGAACCTCCAAGTGCACCTGATCGAAATGCAAATGCTTCTGTCCAGACCAGCTCGATCATCTCCAGCCAGCCCTTATTCCAAGTGCACCTGCAAGTACACCAAGTACTGCTCCCTGCGCACCTCTAAGTTCTGCTCCAAGTGCATTGAAGATCTACCATGGTTTGATGTATATAGTTAGCAATAAATTAGTGAATCAAAAAATGAATTGACTGCTTTGGTAAGTCAAGGCTGTGACCGTGAATCAAGGTTGCGACCGTATAGTGTGCTGCGACCGTATAGTGTGCTGCGTCTGGAAGCAAATGCTGCGTCCGTCAGTGCGTCCGGATGCATATGCTGCATCTGTAAGAATCGGTGCAGTGGCAGGCTGCGTCTGTAAGGAGGTGCAGTGCAAGGGTACGACGAGGCTCAAGAGGTTTCGTCAGATGCGTCCGATGCGCCCTAAACGTACAGGCGTCGGATTTATTTACATCAGAAGACAAATGAATCATCGTTCAATACATAATAGAGATGCTGAGGCCATTTTGTTACTGGAAATTTTGGATGTGGAAATGGCGTACAGTCACCTTCCACCTTGGCATTACACTCTATAATGACATATTCGATCATCTGGGTGGTGTCATGGGTGTTTTGGGAATGAAAAATACACTGTGGCAAGAGGATTGTCGCCAAGCTGCATTAGGCTAGTGAGATGTGGAAGTGGAGCCCTGACCCATCTCTTAGCGTAGTATAGTTTGGGAGACAGTCTCTTCCAATCACTAACATCATGCATGGAAAAGTAACGATCACCTTGTCTTTCTTTCGTCTCATCATTCGTACTTGTCCAGATGGTCACAGGTTGCGTTGCTGCTCTCAATCTTCTCTTGTGGGCCTTGTATTACTCGTGACCACAGCAGGGAATTGCACCTTCTTCCTCTATCTCGACCTTACTATCGGTGTCTCAGAGTCCTCCCACTATAGAATCTAGCTTCCGTGGATCATCTGGGGGATTGCCTGCATCATAGCACTGTGGTGTACATCGTTGCATTCTGTTCCGAAAGCTACAATTCAACAGGAATCACTTCTGTCGATGTATAGTGTCCCAGTGGGATCCTCCAGTCCGTGCTGGCATCTGGGTCCGGCAAATTGTCAGACTGCACTCAGGAAGCTAGACGGCATTGGCAAGTCCCTGTAAACAGTTGGCCTACTTGCCTTTTGTCACGCTGTAATATTAACAGAATTATCGTCTATTCGCAGCTTTGGTAGTTGCCTGGTCATCCTCCCAAAGCCTCGGGCACAGTCAATCGCACCTCACACTAACCAGTTTTCAGCATCCCTGGATCATTCGAAGATATCGCTGACAGCTCTTTCAATGAAATTTACAAAAACCTTGGCGGAGACTTGCAAGACCTTCTCATCGCATCTGAATAAGGGGAGCCCAATTGTGAAGACGACACATTCTACTACGTTACCAGGTGAGCTGGAAGATACCCACCAAAACAATTATGTCGCCCTTTGCCCGCTGCCTCTTCTCGACTGCTCAAAAACATTCCCTCAATCCACAGATCTCGGACAAGATCTGTGTTACAATCAAGCAGAATTTAGGATCTTGGTAACAAAAACCCATTGGCAAACACGGTTCCAACAACTTCCAGGTTCCGTGTGTGATGTATGGTTCAACAGCATTGGGTCTTCACTTCGGACTTGAGGGTTAAATTTCACAACGATTGTGCTGCCTGGGAGAGATCTGTTGCCGCGTCATACCCACTTGAAATTAGTCTCTGGGAAGCAGATCAGTATGCTCATGAACAATCTCTTATTGCCTAATTCGATGAAAGAACCTTCAACATTAGTGATTATGACCGTCATGTCCAGTGTCATTACTGTCATATGTATGACAAAGACACAGAGATAAGTACACCTCTGATCCACCAGGAGTAATGTTCAAGGGCATCCCCAGCACCGGAAAATATGGCAATCAATAATTTCATGAAGAATATGTACTTTGGGTTCCTTAGGGATCTGAAGTATGCTGGCAGGACGTCTATCAAAGACTTCCTCACCAAGTTGGAAAACATCATGAATGAAATCACTATATTGGCCAATAATTGCGCTGGTCCGTTATGACTCACGCTCGTTTGTGCATCCCTCAGAAATTCCGAATCTCCACTCACAAGAGGAGTCAACCTTAATCCTTACTCCTGTGCCCCTATTTGGATTGCCTCTCAGGACACTGTGGACGTTCATACATACGATAAGCTACTGCAAAAGCTCAGAGCCAAATTCAATATCGACAAGGATGACTCAGAAGCTGATATTGTGGCTCAGTTGGGAAAACGTCACCCTGATTTGTCCGAAATGACGGTTCAGGAGTTTGCTGATCAATGCAATGAGATCATTGAGAACAAAGTTATTGCCGGATATGTGTTGAGCGAGATATTTGTTGCCACAATATTACCAGCTATTCTGTCCAATTGGAAACTTGAGCGGAATTGGTGCAAGAGGATGTTTCACGATGTCATCGAACTTCTTATTGGCATTCCTCAATCTATGTGACATTCTGATCCCGAATTCCAAAGGCGACATACGCCAACAGATTTTGAGGAGACTGCTCATTGGCATCGACAACAGGATGAGAAAATTGCTAACCTTGAGCATGAGAATGCCAAAATGAAGTGCATCAATGATGTGTATGTCAAGGTACAGAAGAATCATATCACCTCTGAGGGACGCAAGCTAACACCTCGTGCCGACGTCTGCAAAGAAAAAATTGTCTGTTTCAATTGCTGGTCAGGCCCTCGTACTGCCAAACAGTGCCAAAATCCTACTCATAGCAGAGATGAAGGTGATGTTCTTCGCATTCAGCAGCATGTTGAGGCACCTCAGATCAACCAAAAAGCTTGCAAGAGGGCTTTCCAAAATAATGTCAATGTTACCTCTATCTTGAGCCACAATGAATTGACATCTTCTTTAGAAGGTCTTCCTGAATCATATCTCAAGTTCGGTGGGTTTGGGAATTTCAAGTATGGTGGCACTGAAGTGGATAGGTGGGGCAAGTACAAAGTTGGAGCTGGTATCCGGCATGTGTGAAATGATACTATATATTCAACTCCCGATGAAAGTAACCCTGATGCCAAGGAATTGAACATTGGAGTCTGGGTCAACACAGTCAAAGTGGCAATTACTCTTCCATCATTGGAACAGAAGTCTTCTTATGATCACAAAAAAGTCGTTGAAATGCTTATTGGAGATCCCGAGAAAGAACCGTCGCAAGAACGAAATAGAGGATTACACCGAAGAGATGGAAATGAGTATGAAAGATCTACATCACATCACGATCGATCTGAGTCATCTCCTTGAGAAGATTCTGAACATGGAATTGTGAGGGGAGATCATCATCCAGCTCGTGTTTGACGTCGACTGGATTGCTATCGACCTGCAGAAACCAAGCCTGATGGAGTGCTCTCCCTAGAAAA
This sequence comes from Trichophaea hybrida, assembly GCA_015178995.1. Classification (NCBI taxonomy): domain Eukaryota; kingdom Fungi; phylum Ascomycota; class Pezizomycetes; order Pezizales; family Pyronemataceae; genus Trichophaea; species Trichophaea hybrida. Next base: position 4,950 of record WHVE01001443.1, read on the forward strand.
CCTGATCTAATTCCTGAAAGAAATGACGATCAATGAGTTCTCGGAGTTCATGCCGAAAGCCGGGAACATTTCATTCTCTCTGGATTTCAAGATCCATGCATATCTCGGTAACTTGCGGATTCAAGATATTATCGCAGACATCGGTTCAGAAATCATTGGCAGCGACGAGCTGATGGCTTTGGTCATCAGTCGTTCCACTCTTTACGTTACGATGTTCTCTGATCGCAACAATATCACGATTAGTGCACTTAATGGCAAATCGCATATTGGCGGTTATCATATCACAACTATCGACCTTGGTCAAGGCATTTTCTTTGAAGAAATCATCTATATCCGTCCATCGGTAATTGGGGATCGGAATGTGTTACTTGGGAAGCCGTTTCTCGCGTTGATTGATGCCCACATCTCTGTATGCCACAACTACCTGATGGTCATGCCAGAAGGTACTGCTGTTGTTGTCCATCGTAGCAAATATTGTAGACATGGTATGTGGGAAGAACAATCAATTGGCAAATCAGAGTGATCGATTTTGGACAGTGAACTTGTGCGCTGTCTCCGTGGTGAATATGCTACGGCCCTTTCAACTTCGGTTGATAATTTTGGTTTCCATTTCAATGATCACCAGGGTAGACGACTTCATCCTTGGATGACTACCCTTCCAGCCCAGTTATCTCCAAAGGGGGTGGGATGTTTAGCTGCTTCAGTGCATATCAATACGGATGTGAAAGTCGCCGAAACCTTCTCGCCTGACCTTGCACCAATTACCTGCGAACAATACGAGGTTGAGGTTGACGGCTGACACTTGCACTTTTTGGGATGGAAGCTGAAGCCTTTCATCTGATGAATTCAAATACCATATTGTACCTGGGTTGGCTTATGCACTTGCCTACAAGTCTGTCCAGGAATGTGGAAATATCGGAGAATCCTCTGCCATTGGTGCCAAATTGTTCGGTGGATACACCAGAGAAACTGCTTCCCAAGAAAATCATGAATCTTTCATAGTAGTGGGAGTCACCTGGTGGGTGTGCCGCAAAGGGGTTTCTCAACCTCAACTGTTCCATCTTAAGAGAATAGTCACTGAGTGTTCACCATGGATTGTGTCAACTTTGAGGGAGATGAACCACAGTTCTCCGGATTTGATCAAGCATGATTTGAAGCTTTTGCCAAATGCAGTGTCAAGGCAATCAAATATTTGACGGAAGTTTTCACCCAAGGGATTTGACTTTCTTAAAGCATAGGTCACAAAAATGGTACAGTGCAAACCTCCAATAGTTGCTGGTCTAGATCATGCTACGCAAACTACCCACGTCACATTGGTTCTGATTGTAACGGCAGCCGGCCGATGGCTGGGTAAGTGGCCAGGATATAGTCACTGTACGGGAGTGCCAATTGCACTCCAGCGATTATCTTACTTACTACTATACTTCATGACTACTCTACTTTATCACCTATTCTCGTGTGCAACCGTATCTACTCTTACTCTCGAGTACGGAGCCATACTCTGGTGTACTCGCCCTTACACTATAATCGCTTTTTTGAAATCAGATACGTTTCGCTCACAGAATTCGCGATTACCCCTTTTGGACGCGTTAGACCTACACCGAAAATCATTGCTAGATTGTCGATTCAAGCTAAGTAACCATCTTATTTAGTTGATTGATAAAGATAGAGATAATTCCGAGACAATTCGGAAGTCAATCAGTCACGAAAGACGTGTTATAGGCCATGATAGCCGTACCACTGAAAAGTCGACAAAATACGTCCGCTGAGAGCAATGGCATACGAACGGACGAACAGAAAGTCAATGACGCACGAAGTAGACGATTCCGAGCCTTTTCGGAAGTCAATTGATCGGAGCGACGCGTCACCTGCCACCACAGGCACCCCCGAGAACTCGAAAACGTTAATATTCTCAACCTACAACGAGTATCATCACTCGATCAATGAATCAGGATAATTATACATGTCAATCCAGTCAGTTGACTACCGCAGAGGCGATTCTAAAGTCAATTGGCCCCAAGTGCGGTGTCGCCGGCCACGTAGGCTACTCGAATGACGAATTCGAACACGTCGCAACACCTCACATTTCTAGACCTACAAGCATCGAAACTTCATAAATAATCGTATATGGATTCAATTGACTACTGCAGAGACCATCCGAGGTGATTGGGAGGTCAATCGATTCGAAGAGTCGCATCACCGACCGCGATCGCTACACCTCGCAACACAACTATTCACACATATACCGAGTATCATCGCTACTTTAGAGTGATGACTCAGGACACGTACACTCTTCAATCGAGTCGATTGACTGCAACAGAGATTATTCCGATCCCGGAGGTCACTCGATCACGAGAAAGGCGTTACTGGCCATGATGGCACTGCCGAGGAGACCTTGAAACGCATTCACAGAGATCAATCGAATACGAACGATCGAAATAAGTCGGAATTTCATGGATGGCACTTAGTCAAGTTTAATTGACGATCCTTACACCTGTTGAATCATCGGTTCTACGATGCCTCTTTTACAACGTGTTACTATTTTGAACCCACACAGCTTACTATCGCTGGGGTGATGATTTGAGGGAAGTATTCCATCAATTGGAGTTGATTGATGTGAGCAGAGTCAATTCCGCAGCGATTAAGAGGTTGATCGATTCGGATAGTCGCATCACCGACTCTGATTGCTACAAGTTCACAAAAACATACTCACACGACCCACAATGTAGAAGATTTGTTAAGTACACCCAATTCAGGTTGTTGACGGTAGTAGTGACGATTGCGAAATAAATTCGGAGGTCAATCGGCGCTGAGAGACGTGTCACTGACCAGAAGGCCACACTACTGAGAAGTCCTTCATTTGCCGAGAGCATTCGCATACGGATGAACGAAATGGCTATTGAGCAGCTCGAAGTGCTAGCGAAATATTATCAGACCCAGATACTGGAGCCGCGATCGCAGATCATGAAGCAGCTCAGAGTGGGAAGTTTAAATCCCGAATGTTCGAAAGTGGCAAGCAGATCAAGCCGATATTCTACGAGACGGATGAGCAAGTACAAAACGCGAACAAAATCACACCCTCAAGTCATCGGATCTCCCAGCGAGAATGGATGCACATTCAAGTCATTGGATCTCCCAGCGGGAATGGATGCACCTTCAAGTCATCGGATCTCCAAGCGGGACTGGATGAACATTCAAGTCATCGGATCTCCAAGCGGGAATGAATGCACATTTAAGTCGTCATATCCCCTAGCGGGAATGGACGCATCTTCTCCTCCATATCCCTGATCAGGATTGGGCAAATGGTTAACCTTTTGTATATGGGAGAAAAACGTCATTTAATTGTCAAAATCTCAATCGGGTGAGACATGCACGCGATTCGCAGAGTATGCTACTCCGTGCAGTGACGTGATAACCTTCGGTTGACGAACCGTATGAGCTACTTCTGGGCTTGCCTAGGCAAGTAACACAGACATTGACTTTGGCCCTCCGAACTCCAAGCGGGGGTGCCACTGACGGCCACCAATGTGATGTCGGAACCCACACAGGCGGAGAGCAAATGCTCTCTGCAGAAGGGCGGTGAAGAGAATAAGCCTCCAGACATACACCTGCTTGGAGCCACCGCATTCGGTAACCTACTTGCTAGAAATGAGGTTGTCGAGGCATTCGCCACACGAGCTGGACGATTGCATAAGGGTTGATGTGAGCTTACATGGAAGGCACTACACATAGTGGGAGAAGCCCCATGAGCTGGATGAGCGAGCAGGAGCAGCGGCGGTAGTTGCGGCAGAAGATCGTCCTTACGGAACCGTGAATGACTGCTACCGGCTCGCCGAGTCACGAAGGGAGCAAGCCATCCGCGCACCGTCCATCGAGATCGTGCGATTGGCATCGCTACTCCCAGGAATCCTTACCCTGCATCAAGATAAAGTTGAAAGCACAAACCTAACATGTACAGATGGAGAGACGAGCACCGGACATCGTACCCACAGACGATGGAGGCTGCCAAATACCAAAAATTCGTGGAGGTCTTTAACATGGCCAAGGCCGAGACACTCCACCGCAACGCCCAATTGACCATGCGAGATCTATAACCTGTCGGAGGTTGAGTTAAGAACTCTAACGGCCTATATATCGAGATGAACCTAGCCAACAGGCTTAGCCAATGAGATTCACCAGCGGTCATCATCGCTGGCGGCAGCACTGATACTCTTGCAAACAAGGAAGGCAATCTTGACACAACCACCACACATGTATGTCCGCGAACCCTATATGAAACTTACAGAGTTAGGGCAGTACCATCAAATACAGGTTGTACGAGTGTAGAGCGCAATCGCACACACTCGGAGATGGATGGCAATATGGAAACACAAGGTTTCGTTTAAACTTCTACTCTGTCCTTGAGAAAATATTACTTTAGATGACTCGCAACGAGAATTGCAATTGCTAGTATCAAGCGACGACGGCAACTGAAAGTACCATAATCAACGAGAATCGATATGAAAATCGATAAGAGAATTGATAAGAGAATCAGCATAAGAACGGATACCGTACTCACCGGCATAATCACAAGTCATCGGCGGAGCACCGATCTCCAAAAGAGGAGGATTACCGTCACAACGCAAAAAACCACCGATATCCTTTCAAAGAAGGATGCCGACATCAAACTTTGAGTTGAATACCGAACTCTCAACATGCACAATCATGAATCGATGAGCAATGGCTGCAAGGTGGATGGCACTTATGGAGCCACGGGAAAGCCGCGAAATGCAGATTTCTCCAGTGCAGAGTGCAATCAAGCACACTCTTGGGAAGGATAACAAGACTTCGTGCCGATAGGGCAAAACAAGGTTACGTTTCAATATTACCCTTTCTTGAAGAAACATCTCCTTTATGAGTGACGCTGCATGATTCGCAACCGAAAGCAGATACAGAAGCACGAAGCCACGATGGCAATCGAAACTGTCTTATCAATCAGAAAATGGATGGGAATCGATGAGATTCGACACCTTACACACCGGTATGATGACAAGTCGTCGACGGAGCACCAACCTCACTAAAAGGGGGATGACCGTTCCGGAAACCAAGAAAACACTACTCCAAATGAATTCCGCACCGGAAGTGCTGAAACGACTCACCATCACTGCAACGCACCAGGCATGCCGCAGACGTCAAGTACAGCTGGAAGCCAATGAGATCAAGTGCAAGTGAACCTGGGAACCTAGGAGTGAACGAGAAGTCACTGGCTACGATACTGGTCTTCATCACCGAATCGGGAGCACCACCGAATGCATCCAATGCACAATCAGCTGCAACCGAGGATAATAATGGAATCAACCGCACTCGGAGCTGGCAGCCGAAAGCCAGCCAAATAAGCAGTCGAAATATCAACTTGAAGCTGCGCGGAATGCGAACCGACTGAACTCCAGAATGGATGAATGAGACAACCGCGATAGTCGTCAGAGCCGAGAATGAAAACTCACCCAATTACTTGGTAACTATGACCTTGTATGGATTGCTTACGAATTGGATTTATCAACGAATGATACCCCTTACAAGTGATGGCAATTGGCCGACTCTTGGCAACCATGGCAATGAGGGCCATTACACCTGAAGTTGAACCGTACGATGATCTCCTACCGGCGATTCAGAAGGCCTTGTCTTCCGACACATTGGCAATCGACGTGAATGCGAAGATAGTCGACTCGCCCATGTCAAACACACCCGAAGACGAGAACCAATGAAAGGTCGTCGCTGGAGCTCTGACTTACGAAGGGAGGATAAATGTTCCTGCAGATCAAAATCTTCGTGCTAGAGTGATAAGTCTCTTTCATGACAACTGTCAAGGGTTCAGGGCTGGGTGTCGAGGGTTCAGGGTTCGGGTTCTAGGGGTTTAAAATCCAAGAGCCGGAAGGCTTCAAGAGTCGAAAATGGCCTGTAGCTAAGGAACAAAGACTGTACGCAAGAGACTCGATCCAGAATCACTGAATGTGAAAGAAGTGAAAGCCGAAGCTAATTGATTGCTTTATAGACGAGAGAACGAGTGAAGAAAGAAACTTATCCTCCGCCGAACGCCTGGTTTATATACAGTGATTCACTCATTCCATAATGCATCTGAACTCCTGCTTTCTTTGTACACCGCTTTCGTACGATTCCGTCGTTTGCCGTAAAACCTGATTCGAAACCTGATTTCATGCTCGTCATGCTTTGGCCTCCATTCGAAACCTGATTTCATTCTCGTCGTGCTTTTAGCCTCCATTCGAAACCTGATTTGATTCTCGTCGTGCTTTATCTTGTATATTATTCACAGATCATCACTCCACCATCGATCGTCACTCAACACAACTGTGACAGTAGCTCCCCCCTCTCCAATGCCGAATACCTGTGAGGTTCATGATCCGGGCTTGCCAGGTTGTTCGGTGTGAAAATCGTCGATAGCTTTAAGTCCATCTGCATTGGTCGCGGGCTCCCTGCTGCGCTCATCGTAGCCTCTCCATTTTACCAAATACTGCAGGTGCCTTCGGAACAGCCTGGAATCGTCTATCCGCTCAACTTCGTACTCCTCTTCTCCGTCCACTATTACCGGTAGTGGTGGTTCTGCTTTTGATTCGGGAGAGGATCCTGGCGGCCTTCTCTAATCTGGATATCGGTTGAACGTCGTGAATGCGTAGTTGATTTGGTAGCCTCATTCTATATGCCCATGGACTGATCACCTCCGTGATTTCATATGGTCCAATAAGTTTCCAGTCAAGTTTCTTACTGGGTCGGGCTGTCGATAGGTTTATGGCGTCCATCAATACTTTGTCTCCTATCTGTGACTCCGTTCCGACTCTTCGGGATTTGTTGGCCTGTTCGGACTGTACGGCTTGGGCCCTTATCATCTCTGCTCTGTGTTCGCTGAAAAGTTGCTCCATCCTTTGGGCCATCTGCTGGGCATTTACCTCACGAATATTGTTGGGATCCTTAATTGGGTGTTGGCCGAAGGTCATTCGCGGGTGAAAGCCGTAGTTGCCAAAAACGCGGAGCACTTGGTCATCTCCGAGGTGTGATTGTTACCTGCAAATTCCGCCAATGGTAGCCACCGGACCCAATCGTCCTGCTGATAATTAACAAAGTTCCGGAGGTATGTTCCATTACCGCGTTGATTCTTTCTGTTTGGCCG
>WHVE01001444.1:0-12103 GCA_015178995.1 Trichophaea hybrida
CATTGCCTTTGGCAAAACATCGTCCAGCGCACTGAAGTGAATTATTCAAAATCCTCAACATAGTGAATCTGTATAGACTATTTTGTTTCAACCACTTGGTCTGAGACATGCAAGCACAATGGACCAATCAGTTTGCTTACGTCCAGATGGGACATATGGCAGCCAGCAGAATCAATTAATCACGTACATCCAGCTAAGACACTTTGCTGTCTTTGTTTTCATCAGCAAAGTCAATCGTCCGGTCCTGGAAGCCCTGGGACTCTCCAGAGGTTGCGGAGCTTGATTTTGAATGACGCACTCTGCAGACCCTGCGGGTGTCCTCCGGGACCGGCGAATGCAGCCTCAGCACACTCCCTTGTTCTCCTGGAGGCCTTGAAGCTGCTCCGGGGGATTGCTGTATCCCACAAGTGTACTCCGTAGCCACTTCTGATGCCTCTGAGGGTGCTCCAGGTGACTCCTGTATTGCAACACTTCTAATGGTGCTCCGGAAGATTACCGAAGGGCAGACAAGTCCTCCGTGGCCGCTTCTGAGCTCTCTGTGCAGCACCGGTACGTACTAGGATCACTCAGGAGCACCTGGATCTATTTCATTTCCCGATGGAATCACGGTGTGTCACCCATTTCCAGACGCGCCTGTAGCATCGCATACATCTTTGGCATTCATCTACTGCAGCCTGCTGCTATCAACTAAAACAACATATATCCACACTGCGCCCCAGCAGCACCCTGACACGACCTTGACAAACGAAACACAACCCCCAAGAAACACAACCCCCGAGAAACAGACTCTCACTTGAACACAGCAGCCAGGTCCTCCGTTTCCTCCCCTGCTGCATCTGGTGCTACATAACGGGTCAAGTGCTCGGCAGAGCTTGCAATTCTTGTGTCCATATAGCTGCCTATATGCTCAATGCTGGCCACCTGGCGACCAGGACCAATGAAACTCTAGTGTCTCCAGCATCTCTCGTACAAGGCTATATGAAACGGTAGTAGCCATTCATTATAAGATCGAGGGGGTTCACTGACAGCTGAATATCTCCCTGCGGAAGTCCTGAGAGGGTTCGCTGTTCGTTTCTTTCTCGTAGTCCTTCATGCCGCAGTGGAGTGCGGTCACAGCCGAGCAAATCAATTAAGGAGTCACTCGCTTGACCCAAACTTTGTTGCAATGCTCTTGCCTGCCAAGGTAAGTGTTGGAAGCAGAGAAGTGAGCAAAGATCGGTGCAGCGGGCTCGCGTCTTGCATACCACCAGACTTCCTTCGTACTGTTCGGGAGATCTTGCCATTTCCCAATTCAAAAGTCATCATTCAGCAAAGCGGCAACCTGCTATAAACATTGAAGATTCTCTTCTATCTTCAACGAGTACAGTGAAGTCACCATAAGCCTCGCTGTTGCGACTAGTCGACCCCGCATACCACTGATTTTCCGCCACAACAGGATTGCCTTGATCAGTAGTATTGTCAAACTTTGAAACCTGGAGAATACTTCCGAAACTCACAATTCCATGTGTCAGGGAATCGATGTGCTGACTGGGTCCACCAGGGCACTCCCACACGTGTTGCATGCCATTGAGTGCGCCAACAGCTTTCTGTTGGACGGTCGTGGCGTCAAGGGCTTCATCTTATGCCTTATTACAAATGTCCAATTCGTCCTCTTGAGAGGCCGGCCAGGGGTTTTCATTATACAGAACAGATTTCAGGAAGTTCTTTACTAAATCAAAAGCTGCTTTGATATGGAGTGGCACCTTGCTATCTTTGTTGCTCTTTGTCCCCAACGCACCTTCAATAGGTGGAGGGGCAGCTAAGAAATCCCGACTCCTTGCAGGCCGCTGTCTGGCCTTGTTTACTTGAACGAGGAACGTCGTATCTTGGCTAGGAGATCGAGTCGGAGTGCGTTGAGGTGATTGTGAGCGCATCGACAACCAACAACGGTCTCCATTGGTACTCCCGAGATTTGATTTGGATTTGTGTCTTTGGAGTTGGTCAGACGCCTGGACGGAATCAGAGCGAGCCCTTTTCGGAACTTTCGGGCCTTTTGAGCCTGGGTTGCGACTGCGTCTATTCCGATCACGAGTTGACAGTAGCTCGTCATCATCGTAGTCCGAACAGATGGTGGGATAGTCATCATGCTCTCGGTGTTCATCATCATCTTCTTTGAAATTATCCATTTCATTCCGGTGGCCCTGAAGGTTAGCCCGATACAAAGTAGGAATTCATCAGGCCTTGCATGTCTGGGAACGCATAGAGAACCTTTTTGACTGGCCGTGCTTGCTGAGCGCTCAAAATCTCGCTCTTGAGAAGCGGTAAAGTCAGGATGTTGCGAGGCCATAGGTGATGAGAATATATCCACATGTGATTTGAGAAGAAGAGGTCCGAATAAAGCTCAGGTGCACCTGGGGAACCTTTTTGTTCATATAGGAAACTGAACGTGACACAGTGGTTCGCATTGAAGGGACAACCAGTTCATTCACACTGCAGTTGAGGAGCACCGCAGCTGCTAATCCGTACACTGAGTTCAGGGATCTGTTAGTGAGATGAATGGGTATTTGGGCTTGAGGACTGCTTACCATTGTGAGGTGGCAAGATTCAGATTCAGATGTGGTTGAGCAGGATGCAAGCCCATGCTCTGCATCAGAGTTTTCGGGAGTGCCTGAGCTGCTGATATTTGCTATGTTGCCTGTTGTCATAGCCGACCAACCACGTGGATTGATCTGGATACAAGAGAGCTACCGGTGTTCTTATCGTTGGGATACTGGTGCTTCGCATTCTCTTTTGGCATCAACATCGCCCCAGGAAATCTCTGCCTTCAATAGTCCTCGAATGTGTCTAATACCCTGCCATATGAGTAGCTGCACTCGCACGATTGACGCTTTCGTTTTTATTGCACGTTAAGCACTGGGTTTTGTGATGCCGTGCTCAGTAGTTGGACATGTTCCAGCTCAAGCAGCACAAAATCGGCAGGCTTGGTTCGACTAACCAGAGTGCTAATAGGCGAACCGGAATGAATCATCTTAGTTAGTGGTTGATAGTCTTCTCTATCAATCTGCAGGAAGTGCTGCTTCAGGATCCCGCTGCCACCGTGATTGTGCTGGGCAAAGTTGCATTCCGTGTCGGGCGACAGCATTGGCATCCGAGATGCACCCCTTGGGCAGTTTCCATTGCTCAAAATTGGGAACCCATAGCCATCGAACTTATGCAGTACTGCGCCGCAGGTATATGCAATCTCAAGCTGAATACACATAGTATCTTCTGTAGTGTGAATCGTGTCTATCCAGATACAGTCAGTTCACCTGCAGACTAGATCCGGTGGGGGAAAGTGTTCACCAAATGGAAGATAGAATAAGGCCTTATGTCCAGGTGGAGCTGTGATGATTTGAATGGCAGGCTGGCGGGTTAAGCTGTAGGTGTGCAGAGATAATAAACAGGGGCGAGATGGAATGGAGCAGAAGGGACAAAAACATCAGGTTATGTTGGCGGTTGCCAGGGGGATGCTCCAGGGCACACCTAACTCCCATTCGGAAAAATCGAGTGACTATCAGCTGGTATGATAGTGAACCTAAGGATCTATTCTCACTCGATCTTTGCATACTCTGGAAGCTTTGAGCTGGAGCTCAGTCGGTTGTGAAAGCTTAGGCGGACGAGCGCACATATAAATCATTGCTCGTACCGCTTTGGAAGTTTAAACTGTCAGCAGAGCTTAGTCTGGGTGTGTGGTAGATGCACCAGGGATAGCGTGGAAAATTAGGATCAAATGTATTGCGATTTTGAGTACGATCCGAACAGCCTTCGCTTTCTATTTCTGGTTTTGGGCAAGCAAGTTTCACCTGACAGCTCAACCACTCTATCGACCACCACCATAAGTAATTCTTCACAACTGCATTCTGTTTCTCACATGATATCAAGTGGATATACCATAACCCAAAGCCATCGATTCTCTAACATCTAGACCTAGTGATACATGGGAGATAATAGAGATACAGAAAATCTAGCCCATTTTGAAGAAGAATCCCAGTAAATACCCCCAGCCGAACTCCGTACAACCATAAAGAATACTCCCAGATACACCCTGGCAAGTCAAAAACAACATTCTAAACACCCATCAACAAAATTCCAAACCGAAGCGCACCTAGAAACACCCGAGCAGCTATTCGATTGCCACAACATCCCAGCCTGAACGGCAGTTACCTCAATGCGTGTTTGGAGAACATTGTAGACATCCTCCTTGCTTATCATCAGACGATTCATTAGTCCATGCAAAACACATAGCTGAGTAGTACCATTGACCATATGGAGTGCAGTCACTCTATCATTGAAGCCGTTTGGACCAGTGTTGACAAGCCAGGTGTGAGGCTTACGCATCTGACCCAGTCGCACAATCCGTCCAAAAGCTTGCTGCTGCTCGTTCAGCACCCAAGGCTTCTGCAGAATCACCGCATGATTGGCAGCCACGAGGTTGAGCCCAGTACCCCCAATCTTGGTGTTGGTAATGAAGACGGAGCACGAGGGGGAATTCTGGAAATTACTCATAACTTCACTGCGCCTGTTGGCGGAATCTTCAGAGACCATGCGAATGACCTCGATGCCATGGTTGAAATGGCAATGAATCCACCATGCCAGATGGCAAACCTGGCCTGGCAAAGGACAAAACAGTACAGCCTTCTGAGGAAGCGGTGCAAGGACAGGAGAGCTTGTACAAGGCTGGTCATCCATCTCAGGAACAGTCGCTGAACCGCTGATCAACTCAGAGAAGAAAGATTCTCAGAGCCATCTGAAAATCGGTCCATTCCACATGACTGCTGGCATCCTACTCTTCCTTCCAACTGCCATCGGGAAAACGATCACCTTCTTTCTCCAACGGTAGCGAAATGCAAGCAAGCTGCCAGCGATGAATCCGCCAAGCGATCCCATGCTCGCCTTCATGCTTCTGCCTTTTGAGTCGGGTGGCAACATCATCGAGCTGTTTCTGTTCTTCCTGAGACCACTCCAGCGCGACTGGATGGAAATGCTCCGATGGAATGTAAACCAGGGGTGCACCTGATGCCAGCCACGACTCTGTCCATCGGCGGATTGTCCATGGGTGAGTGACTTCGGTCATCACAGAGGCAGCATTCGGCTGAGCTTCAGAGGAACCTCCCTTGGTGACAGCGGTTTGAAGGGTGGTGATAGCTGACATTAAAGCCTCGGGCAGATTTTCTTCCACCACCGGCTCATTCTCGGGCACATCTGGAATTGTGAACAGCCACCGAGTTGTGTTTCCCCAGTCCTGCAGTGAGTGGTCGGCCGGCGTTGCGGTAACTTGCACTCTGAAACCAATTTGGGCTTCAGATGAAACGGACCAACCCTTAGACTTGGGACCTTTGAAGCGGTGCGCCTCATCAAAGATTCCCCATAACCACTGGCAGTTCGTACGCTGGCGAACTGTGCCATTCTCATTTCTTTGCGCCCGTCCCGTGAACGTATCATAGGTGATCATGTGGATGTCCCACCATCTCTTGGGATGATCCACACAGACGTTGAGGTGTGCATGAGTCAGGTCGCCAGTATTTCTGTGCAGAGATCGCGCACTAAAAACGGAGTCCCTTTCGTGATGGTATTGATTGCACCGATGAATGTCACTCGGACGCTTGGGAGCACCACACAGAGAACCGGATTCCATGGTGGGAGGTCAGTTGTCGGCTTATCATCATGCAACTGGAGAAGACGACGAGGAACAGGGTAAGGGTGAGTGCGAGGGTACCATTGTTTCTGGACAGCACTGAGGGTTGAGAAGCCCGTTTCCACCGCCTGACACCATGCACCAATCGAGAGATTAAAGAGCACCTGTCAGTGTGTGTCATGGTGATTTGTCACATCCTCTGCAATTGACTTCGCATAAAGAGCCGCAGCTAAGACGGTGCACGTCTTCCCAAGTCCCATTTCATCAGCCTGGAGCGCCCCAGTAAGGTCCACATTGAAGATCCATCTCCACACAATGAACCAAATCGCCCAGATCTGATGTTCAAGAAATCTTACTTCTGGAAATTGCTTCAAGGTGTACTTTGGCCTTCAAATGGCATCCGCATGTGAATCTCCACATGGCACAGCACCGAATAATGCAACTGCTTCTTCAAGACACTTGTGCTCGAAAGTGTTGTTGATAGTGGCCATGAAAGCATCATCTAAAACTTGCCCCGGCTCGTCACCTTGAGGCTCGATCAGCTCTTTGGCAAATCGTAAATCACTGACTAGAACTTCGGTGCTCTGAATTTCCTTGACCAGGGTGGCAAGAGCACTTGGAGTCGGTGGCACAGGCAAATCGCCGTAGTCATCTAGCTGGGCTGGGGCACTCCTCTTGCTGGGTGTATCTGATGATGCACTGCGGGTTCGAGGAGACTTCTTTTTGGGTGTATCTGGTGGTGCACCGGGGGTTCTGGGAGACTTCCTTTTGGGTGTTTATGGGGATGCTCCCTACAAGGAATTCCAGTTAGCTCAGAACTTCATTCATCACTTCAGGTGCTCCTAACTTACTCTCTCTCCATCATTGCGTTTCTTGCGGTCCTCCACTAACAGGACATTCTCAGGCGGCTCCTCCCCATCTCCATTCCACAGGTTCGCCTCAAGGAGCAGTGTCGCTGCTTCAGGCGCAACTGCACGGAAGTTCTGGACCTCCCCATTCTATGTTTCCTGCTTCCAAACACTGCCACGAAACTCCTCCCCAACCGTAACTCCGGTGTCTTGCGCAGCTTCTTCACTCAACTGGCAGCAATATACGGTCTGGTGAGTGAATGGGCCCTTCGGCTTTGCCTTAACAATCCACTTCCGAAGTTGGCAATATTCTTCAATTCCTTGAAATGTCCTGAATATAGACCCAGAAGTGGCATCTCCGCCCACCCGCACCACAAACGACTTGTTTTGGATATCGGCCACCTGAATGTTGGGCCGTTTGGGAGGGGGTTCATCACTTCTACCCTCTGCCATGCGCTGTCCACTACCCCCCTTCCCTGTCTTTTTGTGATCTTTTACCGTCCAGGTGGGTGTCTCTCGCAGGCGGTTGCAGAGATTTCGGATGAAATTGTGAATCCAGTTGTGCCTGTTACTCTCAGAATCATCAAACTGGTCAAGGGGTAAGAACTCCTCATATTACTGGATGAAATCTGAGATAGCTGCTTCCCAAAGTTCAAACCCAGTGCGCCCCACGATCGGCCTCATCTTCAAGTGGAGTGGTCCAATCACACAATGTGGGTGTCCAGGAATTAGCCATTCGTGCTGGACATGATTTTCAAACTTGGATATGTTGCCTCTCCCAGGCGTGTCGCCTTCCTTGGACCCCTTTTAACTTGACCCATCTTAACCATGAGTTGCCTGGTGGTGACTTTAGCTGCAGCGATAGTGGGTGGCTTTTATTCATCTCCAGTTCCATCGAGTGGAACAATGGCGGCTAGGGCTATCTGACCCTGGTATTCACCGCGAGTGATCTGCCACTGGCGTTGACTGACGGGGATGTCTGACGTTGGGGTCCATGGCGACAGTTTAGGTAGCGCTTTGGTCAATCTCCATTGCTCAGGGGCCTCACTCCCTTCAGTCTCGCTACTCTCTTCAGAAGTGGCAGTTTCCGGTCTAGGTATCGGTGCTGCTGGTGCTCCCGGCTGTACTGGGAGTGGTTGAGGGACGGTAGGCTGCATCAGAGGTGGGAGAGGATTTGTGGACCATGAGCCTGGAGAAACTGGTGGTCTTGGTGGAGGGGGAGGAGGATGTGGGGTGTACCGGGGCCCTTCACCTTCAGGTGGAGCGGGAGGGGGCTGTGGGGTAAACTGGGATCCTGCACCTCCAGGTGGAGCGGGAGGGGCTGTGCGGTGAACCGGGATCCTTTCGCTCCAGGTGGACCTGACCGCGCAGGGGAGGCAGTGGTGTGTGTTGGTCCATGTCAGGCGGCAGGGACATTGGTGGGTTTGGGTTCGCTGAAGGTGGTGATGGTGGTGGTGGTGGTGGTGGAGGTGGTCGGGGTGGAAGCCGTTCGTATGGAACCCAGGTTTGTCGGTCCTCATTCCACATGAGCCGTCTGTCAGGGCTGATCATCGGTGGTGCAGTATACGGAGGACAGTCCAGTGGTTGCGCTGCAGATTGCGGTTCCCCAGTCGGCAGCCGGGGCGGTTTATAGTCGGTATTGGGATGCCAGGCAAACCCGTCCTACATCTGAGACCCATCACTGCTGAGCTGGTAGTTTGAATTGGGTCGTTGTGGAGGTGCACCACCATACTATTGATACGGGTGTCCTGGGTTGGTCGGAGAGTTGTTGTTGGGGTTGTTCTGCGACCTGATGTATAGAAGGAGTTACGAAGAGGAGGTTATGAAGTTCAGAGCTTTTTGCTAAAAGCTCATTGGTACGTGCAGTAGTCACTGAGAATGAGGTAGTGTGATGGGCTGCATTCGTGGGAGACAAGGTGCGTTTATATACACTCGCAATTCTCTTGAGAAACTCACTGCGCACCGACCCCGTCCGCACTTCTCCTACCATACTGCCGTTTTCGACAAACTTCTGATACATGTTTTTGTCACCCATCGTCTACTAGGAGTGTTCAAGTTGATCACTAGCTAAAGGTGGGGTATCACCCCTGCCACTTCGTTGCAGTTTCTCAAAGCCCACGCATTTTATGTTGCAATTCAGAAGCTACAACAAACACAACATATGAACACCCGCGATCGCCTTGCTTGTTGAAGTTTGATACTTCAAATCAACCTACTACCTTTCAAGAGAGGTGCTTGCAGGTGTCCATCTCTCGTATAACAAAGCAGGTGACCTGCATGACACCCCTGTCAGTGGTTGCAGATTCTGCGAATATACAGAAAATGTACCACACTCCCGAACATACAACACTATCTAGAGATGGGAAACTCCGATTATCCGACGCCTATCAAACTCAGGTGCCTTGCGTTTGAAAGGGTGCTGCACAATTAGATGCGATCCGAGCCCTGCCACCACCTACAGGTCCATCTGAACCTCTGCCTGCAGGATTTCGTGGGGTGCTCGTGACGAAAATCGTAGGCTTAGCAGGGGTTACGGACAGGAACTCAATCACTTTGTGGAGTACAAACAATTTTTCGGGTGAAGTGACATATAGTTGTTTGTCTGTTTCAAGACTAGTCCTATCAAGCCCGCATGTCATATGGCACGGAGCCTCATCTCGCTGCCGGGGTGTGCGACCTGAACCTTCGGTAGCTTTCTTAACCCCTGAATTGGTGCTCCTCACCATTCACCACACACTTGTCGCACCCTATCTACCATTCCCCATACACTTGTAGAACCCCATCTACCATTCACCATACACTCATCGCACCTGATCTACCATTCACCATACACTTGTCGCACTCCATCTACCATTGACCATACATCCTTCATACTCCATCTACCATTCACCATACACTTGTCGCACCCCATCCACCATTCACCATGCACATGTCGCACCCCATCTACCATTCACTATACACTTGTCGCACCATCTACCATTCGCCATTCATTCGGCACACCCTATCTACCATTCACCATTCACTCATCATGCCCCATCTACCGGAGATACTGTAACGACCGATATCAGTATGAGTCGTCGGGCAAACCAGTTCTTACGATTGCGATGCACACTATGTGGAAAACCGATCCGCAACTCCACTGGTCTTGCTCAACATCATCAAAACGACACCCAGAGGCGTTTAACGACACGGGAGAGATAATGGAACGCCTTGGAACAGATGCAAATTGGAGATCGAGTAAGTAGCGAGATGAGCAAAGCAAGAAGTGAACGAATGCAGGAGAACCTGACATTTCCCAAGGGTTTATACCAGCCATGCACACCTCCGAGAGTGCTCCTATACCCGAGCTACCAGAGAAACATGACGTCACATTTGTAACCACGAGGACAGTCACCCACACAGATGTGTATGGTGAGGCCGCAGGTAGAAAAGTGGTGGGAGAGGCTACAAGCCTCTACTACGAACACCGGAAACCGAATTGGAACCTGTGGCACCCATTTGCAAATGCGTTTGATTATCAACAAGCCCATGCTCTAGGTACACAAAGCAAATCATGGGTGAACAACTATCTGCAATGTGGCCTGGACGATTTCTGTACGACTTCGTTCCAGACAGCATCTGAGCTCTGGGAACTGCTGAGGAACCTCAACTTCGGACTGGGAGCAAAGAGTTGGCTTCAGGTGCCTGGGAAATATGGCAACATAAACTGCAGGGACATTTTCAAGTGCATCCAGTGTCTTTTGGGGCATTTACCGTTTGCGGAGCACCTTGATTTCGCTCTGGTGCAGCTGTACGATTCGGCTAATCAATGAATCTATAGTCAGATGAACTCAGGAGATTGGTGGTGTGAAACTCAGGAGCAAATACCCGACGGTGCAACCATTGTGCCAGTAATCTTCACCTCAGACAACACCCATCTCACGAATTTCTCTGGCGACAAGAGAGCCTGGCCGCTATGGATGAGAATCGGGAACATTCAGAAAGATGTTCGTCGTGCAGCATCAAATCGGGCCTGGATTCTGGTGGGATTCATCCCAGTTCCACCGAAAGGCGCACCTGATATAGACTCTTCATGGCACCACGCGATCCATACCATCCGGAAAAAACTTAGAGAAGTCACTATCAGAGGCACTGGTTACGAGTGGGATTGTGCCGATGGTTTCAAACGTACCTGCTACCCGTTGCTAGCAGCATGGATTGAGGACTACCCAGAGATCGCAATGATCACGAAGATAGTCGGAGAAGCATGCTCTTTGTGTGAAGTACCGAAGGACCCTGAGATGGGCCATGGCAAAAGATGTCGCAACTGGGAGCCTCGATGTATGTCACGCAATCAAGAGCACCTGGAGGAGAATCGACTTGATTAAATCAAAGAGGTCCATCTACAACTGACTTCAAATCTCTTCTGGGATTATCCTCTGTGCAACGTCTATCGCCTTTTGCATACAGATGCGCTTCACCAACTCTTTTTGGGGATTGTGAAAGATCTCTTCAACTGGCTTTTGGAGTACCTTCCCGATCGAGGCTTGAAAGCTAAATTCGATGCCTGGTTCACCTCAGTTCCACACTACCCGAACATGCTGCGTTTCTCTAACCCCTTCGATGCTCTCAAAAATGGATCCTGGCATGGCAAGGAAATCCGAGAAATGCTCAGGAGTCTATCGGCAGTATGTGCTCCCCTGCTTTCCAGTGACGTTGGAGGGAAAACAATCTCAGAAAGTGCATCTGATACAGAGGTTATGAAAACGATTCGGGCACTGATTGAATTTTCTTTACTAGCCAGCCAGCGAACGCACTCGGATATCTCGTTGAAATACCTCGACAAAGCTCTTGAATGATTTTACAAGTGCAAATAAATCATCCTCCTCGACGTTCTACTGAGGCTCGGACAAGGCGTTGTGAAAGCGACTTCCAAGCGTAGGCAGCAAAACTTCAAGAGGTGGTGATGGAGAAGATAGAGAGAGAGCTTCATAGAGAGATATATGGTATCACAACTGGGCAGCGGAGAACTTTTGAGGTGCACCTGAAAGAAGTGCAGCTGCGTGCCACTACCTGGAATGCAGAGTAGCGGGCAACAACACTGGTATAACTGGAAGCAGAACTCTACGGAGCGTCCACAGACCAGCTTGCCCAGTTTGGCCAGTTGTTCAAAGAAGCTCAGGACTGCCTGGAACTCAAGCTGGCTCCCGAAGCTGGCCATGGACCGACAAGCATGTTTACTCGAGAACTTGAACGCAAACATCATGCCATCATGACTGCTGGGTTTGGTGCATCGAAGGTCACTGTCGCTGCACAGCGGGAGTTCGAGCGGCGCCTGTTGGAAGCTGAGAAAGCATGCACACATTGGTCAGAGGAGTGCAAACTAGAGATAGCCCGGTGTCTGGGATAGAGGTTTACGGGGCAAGCCATGCCGCTCAAGGTGCTTTTTGTCACGCCATGACAGAGAAGTGCCTGAAGTATAATCAGGAATGGGACTCAAAGAAAGGTCCGAATTTATGGAAGCAGCTAATGCTGCAATTCTATCACTTCGTAAAACCAAAAATGCACCTCCTTTGTCCTTACCATGAGTTCATTACCAGGATGGGTGCTCCTGATGATTTTT
>WHVE01001445.1:0-12087 GCA_015178995.1 Trichophaea hybrida
CTCAACAGTTTGCATCCGAGCAGATCATCGGAATAGCCACACAATTGATCATTTGGTGGTGGTCAGAGTCTGAGCTAGCTTATAGAGAACCATTGCTAAAGATGTCCAAGGTGAATGAACATATTGTCAGCTTTATATATACCATGCCAGAACAACAATCTCGTCACCAACTTGTCAACCAATATAAGTCAAAAGGTACAGAAAATGCCTACCAGGTGCACTGGTGCAGATTGGCCTGCTCCTCTTTGGTTTTGAAGGAGATGGAGAACAAGAATGTTCGGGGCGTGTGGATTCAGAGTTGGTCTAATATCAATGACTTCAGTGAACCCTCATGATTCTGCCAGTACAAAATTACTTTATTCCACTGCTTGTAGGCGAACTGGCAGAACATCCACCTGTTGAGCCTGAAAAGAATCTCTTGAAAGCTGAAGAATTTGAGTCGTCCAACCCTGCTCCTCAGAAAGCAGTCTTGTATTGTTCTCTTGCTGCCCAAGTCTGTCATCTTCAATCGTGAATACAACAGCATTTTGGCAACTCTGTTGATATCTGCTGAATATATGCTGAGATGGACTTGCAAGAGTAGGCCAAGATGCAACTGCAATTCCAAGATTCTCACAACCCCTTAGTATTTATTAAAACTTCAAAAGATTGTGGCACAGCCTTCAATTAAACTGCAACAAATTATACACCTATCACACAACTGTTTTGGGTATGAAATAATCAACATTAGGCATTCGTTCAAGAGGTAGGATCAAGGCTAAACCCTGCACTCCACGGATGGCTACTGAATACTAGACCAGACAGTTATGATCATCTGGTCAGTAAGCTCCACTGGATATTAGGAGATACAGAAATGTGGGTCTGGTATTGGTTGAGAAATTGCCCTGACATTACCATCAATATGATATATGGGATGGTCAAGGAATGTGGGAGGCAAACTGAATGGCATACTCAGAAATAATATAGTTGGTAATAATTTGTGAAGTAAGGGACACTTTGGTATTCGTATGTAGATATATTCGATTGTTGTTTTTCAGTCCCACTTACTCATTTCTTGAGAAGGGTATAGTTTTTTTTTTCTGTTGAAATGATAGAAATGTTCATAGACACACTTGTGGTCAAAGTTATTGGAGTTCATGATTATTTTACAAACTGATGGTTCTGGAGTTTAGAGTTGATTCATAGATGTACATTTAGCTGTAGTTTCTGGAGTTCACAGTTGTTCTATTCAAAGATCCCATTTTAGTTACAATATTAAGTATTTAAAGAATTTTTGTAACTGTCCACTTGAGATGGAATTCAATTACTGATGATGTTGTGCCCAAAAAAAATATATATTGGAAGATTTAATCTTGATTCTCAATATTCAACTCTACATTGTCAATTGTATCAGAAAATTCATCCTTGTCTTGAATTTGCACAAAATGCAGGTTGGACTTTGAGCTTGTATATTATGAAAAGTTTCAATTTTGATCCTGAATATTTGACTCTACATTCACAATAGTATCAGAATAATCAATTGTATTCTGAATTTCCGAATCGATATTGTTGATAGTATTAGGTGATTGAATCTCACTGATATGAGAGTCATAAAGAAAATTTATCCACCAGCTTGGACACAACAAGTGTCTCTTGTATACCAAAAGTAATGTGAAATTTACAGTGTACCTAACATTAGATGGACCAGGATGATATATATGTTGCTGTCAATTCACTAATTTGAGAATCCACAAACCATATCCTTTCCAGCTCATAAATCTCTCACCACAAAAGACCTCTCCACTCAGTTCATGTATTTCGCACTAGAGTACCCATTGAATCACAATTTTAATATTTCTGGATCAAGATTACAGCAGTCTGAATATAGAGTTAGTATATTCAAGATTTAGTTCTAGCATTTTGAATCATGATCTTGAATAATCGATCTATCTTTAACTATCTTATGTTGGATGCTGCTGCATTGATTATCCCAAGATATCTCTTCATCCAATCACACTTTGTCTATGTAAAGAGTATCTTCAAATTCACATATTTCCATGACTACCAGAGTAAATTGTGACAACACTCATTGTGCTTGAACTTAAATGATTATAAGGTAATATATTTGATTCACTAATGAGGAAATGGTTCCCTTATAAATTTGTCAAATTACCTGATTTCTAACTGAGTATGTATTAGTCATAGTCATGATTTAAAATTTCTTTATACTGAATTTTGACTCAACATTGTATGTTCAGTCCACCATGAGATTCTTGTGGTACTCCTCCAAATAATATATGAGTTGAGCATGTGATACTCAGATGAGAGAGCTGTATAGGCAGAACTGAGTCTGAGGATTTCCCAGTGCACCAGTCATCGATTAATGCCAACATCTGTTACTTGTTCCACATTAATTAAGGTTAAATATTGCTCACCTCCCTATTTTTTTTAAATGATATTATTAACAAATTTTTTTGAATATAAACATATTGATTTGAACAAATAGTATTTTTATAGACCTGACAATTGATAAATCAGATGCTCCAGAATGTCTCCATAATGTATCCAAACAGAGCCAAGTATTAAACCAAAAGAAAATTGTATGGAATATAATAGTTTTAGTGATTAGAGTAAACATATATCTGACTTGACTTATTGTTGCCATCTTGGCATTGTAGGACCAAACACCTTTGTTTTCTCCCCTGTGGATTTTGTTTTAGGTTAACAACTCTTTCACATTCTATTCAAAATATCATCTACTGCTTATTAAAATGCTATTGTATTATTCCATATCCTGATTGCAATACTACATGCTGACAATTGCCATGGCTCATCAGTCCTTGTGGGAAGAGTGCCAAAACTTGATGTCATACCTATGAGTAATCATGTTTGCCCCATTCACACTATTATTACAACCAACTATACATACCACAACAACATACCTATATTCAAGATTACCGTGAGTTTTACTGATATATCTCCCCATTCTGCATTGAACTTCCCTGTTTCTATTATTTAAGGCAATGGTATTTGCTCAAACTCATTGCACCCACTGATCTTCAAAGTTGCTTCTTTGAAAGATTTAAAGTTGGATTCTCAAACTTATTCACTATGACTCCCTATAATACATCAACTCACTCTACAGATAAATTACATCATACAATAATTAACAACTTTTCCAGTGTGTCCTCTGATATACAATCATTGCACATAGTGTTGACAATGAACTAAATCAGTTTGCGATAGATCGAATGGAGCAGGGATTGATTTTGAGTGCCATTTGAAATTGGTGAAGAAGTGTTGGATCATCAGAATGATGTTCATAAACCAACAAATTTCAAATGATAACAAGTATGAGAGTTTTTGTTTGATTGTTTTGAAATGTTTTATATCTCATAGTGCTCAAGGTTGTCAACCGGATGGAAATGGAAATAATAAGATCAGACAAGAACTCGCTCACTTATGTTTGTTCAAAATCCCAGGTTCAATTTGGTGTAGTTCAAGCGAAAATCTTGGCAAGGATTTGGTTTGCGCAAATCAATCCAATTCATCAATTCACTTGAACCCCTACAATTCATTGCCAACACTACTTGGCCATCCATCACCTTCTTTTATTACAATTTTCACAGCCAATATACTTATTGGAGGTTTTAGAATGGGATACCCAGGCTAGTTGTTATGTAAGATCTTGTTCTAAACTGCATTTCAAAATGCAGTAGCATACATACTTGAACAGTCAGTTTGTGGTATCTGAAAATTTGTATGTCTAGCCATGGGGCAATCAGATGTGCTAATACTTTGTGGAATCAGCTTGCAAACTGCTGTCCTGCTGATATGCCTGGAAGTTGGAATACACATGTAGGTTATACTTTACTGGACACTTTTAAAAAGTCTTTCAGATATGAGGGCTATTTGTATGTGCTTATGGTTTGTGCAAATCGGTTGAAAACTGCTTTTTGGCCAGCGCACCTGGATGTTAATATACAGATAGCTTCACCCTAGCATCCTCAATAGTTTGTTAGGTATGGGGCATTTGTATATACTCATAGTCTGTGAAAGTTGGTTGCAAACTGCTCTTCTGCCGGTACGCCTGGATGTTGGTATGCAATCATCAGTTCTTGGTTACCTTAGCTTTCTCAAATATCCGTCAGGTACAAGTGAATATTCATGTGTACACCTGATATGTGCTAGAGAACTTTGAGTTGGTATAGTCATCTATGATCCTTTATCCTAACCTCCTTCTTAGTCAATTTTAGTGTTTTTTCAGTATTGTGGTCTCTAAATATCAGTATCATTTATCCATCAATTTCATCTACCTGGCATGCCCGGAACCAACTCCAGTTGAATCAAGTTGTATAAATATCAAACAACTTCAAGGCCCTCAATCATGTATCAGGTTCACTATATGTTGACCTATACCATGCAGCCATTCATTGTTTTTTTCTACTTTCCACTTTCCACATTCTATATTACTTTCTGTCATTTGTTAGTACAATAGAACACTCCATATGAGATGTCCTGAGCCATTATTTAGAAAAGAATCAGAAGGTGAACCTTGAATTGGCAGCAGCCCGGGCAGAGTAGATAGAGGAGTAGCCAAAACAGTTTAAAACATTTGCCTTTTTTTCACACCCTTTTATCAAATTATTTATTAAGAGGATGATTATTGATATGGTATTTCAATTGTATGCAGAAGCACTATCCCAGAGATAATGAGCATGACAATAAATGTCACAACCCTGACATTATATACTCCTATTCTTCAGATGGGGAAGATCATGATGTTCTTGGAAAGCCTGAGCCACCAGTTTGCCGGAGCAAGGTTGAACTATATTGTAACACCGGGAGCTTCGCCCCAGGTGTACCCGGTCAAAGTAGTATCCGTACTCAATTTCGGGACTTGCTTCGAAGGTAGTTTAGGAGGTTAGCTCGGGATGTGGAAATCACTAAAGGTTCTGAACGAAAAGAATAGGCTTTCTCCAATGCGTATATTGTTAAGGCTTGTTCTCCTCGCTGAGAAGGTTGATGCCTTTCTACCCTCGAAGAACCCAAGGTCTTTATACCTTCGTCTTCGCTTTCTAACAAATACTTCTATCTACGCTTCTTCTCTAGAGCTCCAGCACCATAACCACCTTCGAACCTCCTTCAAACCAATGCCCGTTCCTTCGCAACTACTGCGGCTTCCATCTCTCGATCCTCTATCGTCTTTTATCGTCATTAGAATATAATCAGACCATCGGTATCCTTTATGACATCAAGCTCGCGGGCTTGAGCCTCCAGACCAGTGGTATTCTATCGATCTGATGGCCTCCAGACGAATAGGCCTCTTTCGATAGAGAGCAGCTTCGCTGTTCAGAGTCGGCAGGTATTCTTAGGCCTCCGGCAGTCGTCGGCATTTGGCTGGCGCCATACAGTTGTTTGTTGGCCGTCCGTTTGTTATCAGCGTTTCGGAGCAGAAGCGACCGCGGCCATTAACTAGCCGTCGATGCTTATCGATGGTGTGGGTGTTCGTTTGCTAGCCATCCGAAATGATTGGCTCTGGCATCCGAGACGAGTGATAGCCGATGACATCTAATCAGCTAAATCGCGGGTGATCGAACGTGACCCCGCTGCGAACTTGCTAGGTGTAACACTACCCCCTCTCTTGAGAGTTCGTCTCTGAACGACCATACTCCATACTAATCTGCCCTTCGTTGCCTTTGGCGAAACCTGGTTCACCGCGCTGAAGTGAATTATTCGAAATCCTCGACATAGTGAATCCGCACAGACCATTTCGCTTCGACCAGCTTGAGACATTCAAGCACAATTGACCAATCAGTTTGCTTACGTCCAGATGAGACATATGGCAGCAAGCAGAATCGATCAATCAGGTTGCGTCCATCTAAGACACTTTGCTTTCTTTTTCTTTCTTTGATGATCTGGAAAAATCGTGACCCCGTGTGCCCTTAAAACCAAATGCATCTTTTCTCTTGATCCATCTTTCTTTTGATCTGGAAAATCGTAGCCTCTTGTGCCCTTAAAAACCAAATCCTTCGTCAGGTGTCTTGCTAGCCGTTAAAAACCCTTCGTGGGGAAAAGGTACTAGCTCAACCGTTGGATTCTATTGTCCTTCGCGGCCTGAGGATTCCGTCTGTGATTCTCCAATAACAGTCTCTTGTCGTCGAAGTTCTCATAAGGTTCCTCAGTCCAATCTGCTTCATCCGGATACCCCTTCCACTTGACCAGATATAACACCCGTTTCCGTTCCTTACTGTACTGGCTGCCCATGATCTCTTCGACTTCGTAACCCGTTTCGTACTCGTAACCATCCACGTCATAACCAAGCTCATTTGCTTCGTGATTGAGCTCGGGTGTAGGTCTCCTAGGGTTGGTGGCGAGTCGATAAGGTTCGATGAGTGATACATGGAAGGCATTGTGAATACGCCATCGACTTGGGTGCTCAAGCTTAATAGCGGTGGGCGAGAGTACCTTCGAGACCTTGAAGGGTCCATGAAGCTTCGCATCTGGTTTCCTAGATGGTCTTCGAGTTTTGAGGTTCTTCCCATTTAGCATAACTAAATCACCAACCGAATACTTCGGAGGTTCCTTAGCACGCCTATCATGGTACTTCCCCATTGACTCCCGTGCTTGCTCTAAGCCCTTACGGCACAGTGCATGCACGCTGGTCATCCAGTGAACGTAGTTCCTAGATGCCGGATTCTTTGCTTCTGCTTCGATGGGCCAATTCGTTCGAGGATCGAACCCAAAGTTTGCAAAGAACGGTGACATTCCCGTAGCGGTGGTGAGGAGTTATTATCGGCATACTCTGCCATTGGTAACATCTCGGACCAATTGTCCTGCTCATAATTGCAGTAATTCCGCAGATAGCATTCCAGCGTTTGGTTGACTCTTTCCGTTTGCCCGTCCGTTTGAGGGTGGAATGGCGAAGACATCTTTAACCTAATGTCAAGAGCTTCGACCAACGAGGACCAAAACGAGGATGTGAACCTAGAGTCCCGATCTGACACTATGTTCGATGGTAGACCATGAAATCTCCATACTTCTTTCAAGAAGATTTTGACTAGGTCTGTAGCTTTCTTCTCACCATCTTTCAATGGAATGAAGTGAGCCATTTTCGTAAATCGATCGACGATTACCCATACCGATGAGCATCCGTCTGATACCGGTAATTCGATAATGAAGTCCATGGAAATCGAATCCATGGGCGGTATGCTAATTCGAGGGGTTGTAGAAGTCCGTAGCGAGCGTGGCGAGCTGCTTTGTTCCTTTGGCACTCAGGGCATGAGCGGACATAATCTTCGATGCATTTCTCCATTTCTGGCCAAAAGAAGTTTCGTCTGACCAGCTCGATTGTCTTATCCTGCCCCATGTGTCCAGCCACCTTCGAATCGTGTTCCGCTTCCAATATCTGTTTCTTCAACTGCGGATCGTCCGGAATCCACAGTCTGCCTTAAAATACAGGGCTTCGTCTTCGAACGAGATATCTGGGCTTGGATTTCCTTCCATAGCTCGGACATACTCTTCTTGCCATGCAGCATCGTTGTTAGCGGCGCTGACCACTGCTTCTAACAGCCATGATTTGAACTTGACTACTGGAATCGCTCTCAACTTTGCAGAAGAAATCGCAATTCGTTCGCCTCGTAACCTCATTGCCGTTACTTGTACTGTTTCTCCTTCAGAAGTTACCAACTGATCGGGTCTTAGAACGCGGTGGATAGGCTGGTTTTCGTTTTCTTCGGCACTACCTCCCCCTTTTTTAGGGCGGTACTCCGAACGCCTAGATAATGCATCCGGTTTCCCATTTGCACTACCGGGTCGGTAGAATATTTTAAAATCATATCCTGCCAACTCTTGTGCCCAGCGGGCTTGTCTCCGATTCAAGATCTTCGTAGTCGTAAAGTATTCGAGATTCTTGTGATCGGTGAACACGCTGATTGGATGAGCTGCACCTTCGAGATATCGTCTCCATTCTTTGAACGCGGATACTATGGCGAGCATCTCTTTGTCGTGGATTTCGTAGTTGATCTCGGCTTTATCCATCTTTCGAGAGTGGTAGGCTATAGGGTGCAATCGTCCATCAATGACTTGGGAGAGTACTGCGCCGATTGCAAAATCACTTGCGTCAGTCTCAATCACAACGGGCCAAACAGGCTCGAAATGTCGTAAAATGGGTGCCTCGGTAAAGTACTTCTTTAGCATATCGAAGGCTATTTGGTTTCGCGGATTTGCTTTCCAATTAAACTTTTCGTTCGTTTTCTTGGTTAACTCCGTTAAGGGATGGCATATCTTCGAAAATCCTTCGATGAAGCGTCGATAGAAGTTGGCGAATCCGAGGAAGGACTGGACGTCCTTGACAGACTCCGGAATCTCCCATTTAAGAATAGTATCAATCTTGTCCTCTGACATACTGACACCTTCTCCCGATATGAGATACCCAAGGAACTCAACTTGTTTCTGGTGCCATTCGCACTTATCGGGTGCTATAGCCAAGTTGTTTTCCTGTAATCGACGAAGGACTTCTCGAGTCAATCGCACATGCTCTTCTTCGTTTTCTGTATAGATGAGGATATCATCTATATAGACTACTACTCCATGATCGATTAGATCTCGCAGGATCTCGTTCATCATATCTTGGAATGTAGCTGGCGCGTTCGCCAATCCGAAGGGCATAACTAGGTATTCATAATGTCCATATCTCGTACGAAATGCGGTTTTCCATTCATCACCAGGTTTAATTCGAATGAGGTTGTACCCTGCCTTCAAATCAATTTTGGTGAAAATCCTCGATCCAGCAACCCTGTCTCTAAGTTCGTTCATAAGTGGCAATGGATATCGGTTCATAATCGTCACACGATTTAGACCTCTGTAATCCACGCACAATCGTAAGCCTCTTCCGTGTGGCTTTGGAACGAAGAGTATGGGTGCACCCGCGGGTGACTTGCTAGGACGAATCTTCCCAGAATCAAGCATTTCCTTCAGATATTCTTTAAGGACCGAAAGCTCCTTCTCTGAGAGCGCGTAGATGGGGCCCCACGGAGGTTGCTCTCCATCTTTTAAGTCAATGGCATGATCGTAGGATCGATGAGGCGGAAGAGCATTGGCAGTTTCTCCGTTGTATAATGTTTCGAAGTCTCTGTATTGCCATGGAATTCGCTCTACCCAATCGATTTCAATCTCGTGTGCCGCATTGACGTGCATTGAACCAATAACCCCGATCCATCGCGGGTCTGTTCCAAACTTCAGAATGGAATCGTCATATTCGATTGAGAACGAAGATACCGCTGCCTTTGTGCAATGTTGATGGCAGTGTTTCGACGTAAACTGGAGCTTATCATTTTCTTCGGTAACTCCACTGAGTGCTCCATGCTTGACGATCCACCAGTAAGGTAACATGATATCAGACGAATCCTCCATTGGACCAATTTCGAAGGTTTCTTTGGTATAATGGGATTCATACCGCAGAGTAACGGGGAAGGTGTACTGCCAACCCGCTCCTTCTACTCTTTCGCCATTAAAGTTTTCGACTATCTTTGGTTCCGTTCGAGTCACTAATGGAACACCATGTGAATCGGCCCACTGCTTCGACATCATAGGTGTATCGCACCCAGTATCCAAGAGAACCCTTACAGGGACGTTCTTCTCGTCTCGAAAGCTTGCAAACATGCGTACTGTGGGTCTTGAACCCGTCTTCGGTTCAGGTGGTAATTGTTTGGATTTCTTGGGTACAGGCTGAGGTGCGCTGGCCGCAGCCTTGCGTTTTCGATCTTTTCGGTTGACAACCATGGTGAACTGCCTTTCGACACAGCTCCGGCCGCAATGGGTCGTGGTTGTAAGTGGATGGGTGGATGAAAATTGAATGAGTATAATCAAGTTCGATGGTAGTTGTCATGTCACGCTTGGATGCTATATGACCAGCATATTTCGAGTATTGAACTCATCCTCAGGCACCCTTTCTTAAACATCAGAAAAGAAAGTATATTGGATATCGAAAAGCTATAATACCAATGACCGCATTGGTAAGACCCAAATGAAAACCCAAAAGAAATATGAATATCTGTACCCATAAAATCAAAAACCGGAGGTGTCTGTACCTCAAAAACCCATAGGAAAGACCGCTATCCCATAGAACAAAGGAAAGACAAAAGAAACTCGTTTCATCCGTCAATCTCCATATCGTCGGAGTCAACCTCGTAAAGCACTCGAGAGCTTGAGGCTGCTGCCGTTTCGTAATTCGGTCAGCCAGACTCCTGGGCTTGACCTTCGAAGAAGAGGTGGTTACTTCTGGCGTTTCCACCTTAGGCTTCTTATCCTTCTTCTTCTTTTTACTGGAGGACATCTTGATTGCATTCTTACAGAATACCCATCGATGCTCCGAGGAACCGCAGCGCTTGCACTCGTTGCGCTTGGCTCGTGCTTCCAGCAAAGATTCCGGAATACCTTTCAGGGCTTCGCCTTTGTCTACATTGACAGGCTTAGGACCCTTCTTCTCCGTTCGAGGTTTCTTGGAGTCAGAACCTTTGTCAAAGTTCTTCTTTCCTTGATTCCCTTATCACCATCATCATCACGCTTCCTCTTATTGTTCTTTTTGTCTTTGGGTTTGTGATCGTTGTGTTGGTGCTTTTCTTGCAGGCGTCTCTCATATGCGCGGCCGACTTGTTTGAGCAGTAATTCGTATTCTGCGTCGTCGTTTGGTGTAATCTTCGAAAAGGATATTCGATCCTTGATTTCTTCATTGAGTCCGCTGTGTAGAGCCTGTCGCCATGCAATCCCTGATAAGCAGACATGGTAGTTTAAGTCCTCCATCTTTACGATGTAGTCCCGGATATCTCCCTTGTACTGCAATTTCTTCATTTTTTCGAGGCATTCTGTTTCTTCCTCCGGGTCGATGAATTGTTCCTCCATAGCGCTGGTGAATGCCGACCATGTGTCAACCTGAAAATGCTTCCTAAGCTGTTTTTCTCGTTGTTGTACCAGGCCAACGCTTTTTCTCGAAGGATACTTCCAACGAAGATGATCTTATCGTCGTCATCGTTATATTCGTCTTTGAAGTACCTGAGATAGCGATCCACTCCTGTAATCCAGTGGCGGTAGGATTCCGACCTGTCCGTTGGATCTCCCTTAAACTTGTAGGGAAGCTCAATCTTCTGCTTCTTGGCTGAATTCGGAGCTCTCGGTGGTACTTGTGGTGGTAGCGCAGGCGGTAGCGCAGGTGGTTCACTATAGTCCGTGCCTCCTGGTGGTGGAAGTGGTGGGAGAACGTCGTCTCCACTATCAGAAGAGCTGGAGCTACTCGAGCTGGAGCTAGAAGACTCGGAGTCCCCTGGGGGGTCTCCTCCAACGCCTCCTGCGCCGTCTCCATTACCATTCGGTTCTGGAGTCACAGCCTCTTTGATCCATATTCCAACGCCATTACTTACGGTGTATCGAAGGCGGAATCCCTGCTCAACAGGCTTGGTATCCCCTTCCTTTGGTGTCAATACTGACCGGGCCAGTGAGCGTACTGATTTCTTTGTTCTCTCATCTGAGAGCTTCGTCTGCAAAGCTCTAGTGAATTCTTTGAATTTCCGCTCAAAGTCCTTTTTCATCTTTCGCTCTGCCGCCTTCCTTTCCCTCTCCGCGTTATCTGCTTTTTTCTGTGCTTCTTCTGTATCTTTTTTGCTTCCTGACGAGACTTGGCGTATAGCCCGGACATACGTTGCCATCTTCTTGGGCTTTTATCCGAACGTCCGCCAGTTCCTGAGATTGGGTATGCACTGGAGGGCAAGGCGTTCTTGGGCTTGTTCCCTGTTATCGAGCAGAGTTGAAAGGGTTCCCCAGGCTTTTCCAGAACGTTGGATTTGCTCGCTGAGGGCTGACCGCAGCTCTTCGTAATCTTCGGTAGATTTGGCCTTCATCAGCACAAAGGCTGCTTGGACGTTAGCCGCAAACACTTGGGATTGGATAACTATATCGGAATGCTTCTCGAGTTGAGCCCTTTCCATCTTTTCCACTCCTAAGTAAACGGCATCGTATATCTCGTTTTGTCTCATGATGAGGCCTTCGTAAGCTTTGGCCAATCCTGGGAGGGCCGTCTGTATCTCGAAATTTTTTCCCTTGCTTCCTGAATAA